>JBCEWB010058903.1:0-13783 GCA_039654565.1 Peronia peronii
TAACATATACAAAGAACTTAGATGGAATATTTTTGTTGTTACTCTGCCAAATTTTCGAGCCCGCTTGGCTCTTCGTCATCATCATCATTACCATCATCATCATCATCATCTTATAAAAATGTCTTAAAATATAAGATGACTGTCTAATCGGCCAATAATTAAATACATTAAAAAGAAGCAAATAACAATATGAAGGTCCTGATATAATCTAGTGAAAATTAAATCACTTGCAAATTTTCGAATCTACTTGGCTCTTCGTCAGGGCAATAAATAAAATATATAAAATGTAATAGGATCTTGCTGTATACAAAAAAAAAGTTAATTTAATGATCACCACCTTCATCATCACCAACAGAATATGAATTATATTGACCGGGCTTACGGCAATGTGTCACCACCACCACCACCACCACACCAACAAAACATCAACCAACCAACCAACCAACCAACCAACCAACCAACCAACCAACCAACCAGCCAGCCAACCAACCAACCAAGCAATCAACCAACCAACCAATCAACCAGTCAACCAATCAAACAACCAATCAGTCAACCCAAGCAAGCAACCAAGCAACTAATCAAACAAGCAAGCAAGCAAACAAACAAGCAAGCAAGCAACCAATCTACTAACCAACCAGCCAACCAACCAAACAACCAGCCAACCAATCAGTCAACCCAACCAGCCAACCAATCATTGAGAAAATAACAACAACAACCACACGCGCGCACACACACACACACACACACACATAGCGCCGGAAGGCGACAGTCAGACTTTTACGTTTTTTCTTCGGACAGCCGCCTACTTTTTGGTGGCTACTGATCGGGCGGATCAGTATGTTTTCGGCCTAACACTTGAAAGGCTCTACAACTACTTGCTGTGCCATTAGGACAACCATCACTTCCACCACCACAAACAACAACAAAAATAGGCACTGATTAAAAGAATAAGAACAAGAAGAGGAGAGAAAAGATGTGCAAAAAGAAGGGGGGGGGGAGGATAGAGAAGATCAGAAGATGAAAGAACTCCACAGAGAGAGAGAGAGAGAGAGAGAGAGAGAGAGAGAGAGAGAGAGAGAAAAGAAGGATGAACAACGAAAATAATGACAATAATAACGAGGAAGAGTGTAAGCACGATGTTTAGACAATGTTTGGACAGGTCTAGGATGAGCAAAAATTGGATAGCAATCTAATTTAAAGAAGATAAAAAGCAATCCTGCTATTCATGTGTGGTGGGGGAACTTCAGGCTAGAACAGTGTTCAGAAGAGACGGACATCTTTTCATTGTTGGTGCAATTACTTACCTATGTAGAATCCAAGGTGCAATGATGGAAAAGTAAATATGGAGTTTCAATACTGAATTTATTATAAATTTGCGTTGTCATAATAATTATGTATACACATTGCCACAGCAGTCTTTTCAAAATGTGAGAAGGCAAATTCGAATTCAGATTTAGTAATATTTCTAAAACAAATTATGAATAGCAACACCTCTCACCCCCCCCCCCCTTTTTTTTTCCCCTTTACTTATCTCTGTCTGTCTGTCTTTTTTTTGTTTCAACATCCTGACTTGTAAAATAATGAATGATGTCATAGTGACAGAAGCCTGGGCTCCTCCTCTAATTTCCATAATGTTCATCTGCTAATATGATTAATATGCCAACCAGATTATAGTCTGAAGTTTCTCAGGTTTCCTCCTGTTATATTCCTCCTGTGATATATACAATGTAGATAGAACTGGAGAGTGAGTTCATTAAATTATTGAGTTCCCCACCCATGTAAGGCTCAGGTTTGATCAACAAAGAACTTCTAATTGTCACGTTCACATCTGTCTGTTATACCTCTACAATCGTACTCTGTGTCACTGTAACAATAACACAGATATCACCACTACCACTACCATCATCATCACCATCACCAACGTCAGCATCACCACAAACAACAACAAAAATAAACACTGACTAGAAAAAGTAGAAAAAGAAAAAAAAAATGAAGAAGAAAAAGAATAATAATAAGAAGATCACAGTTCTGAATTGCGGCATTGGTTCCTAACTTGCCTTCCCCCGATGCTCTCATACTCTGTTGCTGCTGTCGTACCAACAAAACTAAACTGTGCTTCGACTTTTACATTGTGACCACATACTGGTCTTAAAGACTGTATTGGCTGAATCCCTATTACATTCCTTGTATGCTCCACACATCTTGCAATTCAGCGATAAAATGAGACAACTTCAGTTGTGGACCTCTTAAGGTGGACCGATATGGAAGTAATCACATGATATGAGGGCAAGCTCACAGTCAATGCACTTAAGGGAAAGGGGGCGGTATCGCACAAATCTATGGATATATATGGTCCTCATGAATTACACAAATGAATGCTGCTTTTCATGTCATGAATTGTGTTGAAATTACCTGGCTAAATGAATTCCTTTCTGTTTTCTGTTACCACAATGGGCCCATAATGGCAGAGAGATATTAAACAGAGATATTTACGACAACAAACTTGGCAGTCATGGCACAGTCATAATTTTGTCAATCATAATTAAGTCAATGAGTATAAAACCACCACAATAACTAAAAACCAGCAGTTAAACACCACATAGATTATAGACTAATACTGATGCATAATGGGAAACAAATTCCCAAAACATACACGTTAACAATAACAACTCCGTCTAAAACAGAGATAACATCAGCAACAATAACAGCAATCATGGCCACAACGACAACAATGTCTGCCAAACAAACAGTGCAGCAACAAAGAGCCACAAACCTCTCTGACGAGCAGACTTTACTCTTGAAATACTCCGTGTGTTTTATTCCATAGCAGGTTGAAGCAAAGTTGACTGAGTACTGTTAGTGTCAACGTTGTCCCACTGAGAAGAGAGCAGAGACAAAGCCACACCAGCATTCATCACCGCCACAAAACAAATATTTCCGCTAAGACTGTCTGCAAACTTGGTGTTTTGTTGAAAAAAAATTCAATAATTAGAAACAACAAAAAAATGGTTGACAACTGCCTGTCTGCAGTTTCATGCCCCACTCTCTTCCGTAATGCAAATGTAAAACTAAAGATTCAGTAATTATCATGAGCTGCTGTCTTCTCAAAAAACGAATGCAACCATGAAGGGAAAACTTAACACTGACGGGTTATTTGAAATATAAGCATATTCCCGAGAGAAATTCAACAGGTTTTTAATATAAAGTTGTTTTTTTTTCTTTTTGCAACGGGTTTTATGTTAAAAAACGAAAGTAAGAAAATAAGAAATATTCAGCCTAAGTGAGCACTGACTCGTGAATAACTTCTCTGCACGGCGTTATCAATCCATATAGTCCAGATGTAAATTTCAAAAAGACTTCATTTTAGGGAGTTCGTGGTACAATCAAATCTAAAAGCAACCACCGATTTTATGTGATAGTACATCCACTCTTGGTCATATTTCAGGTGGAGGTCACCTTTCTTAGGGGTTGGGGGGGGGGGTCACTCATGGGGTCAATGAGTGCACAAGGGGGTCAAAACATGTAAAAAATAAAAATGCAAGAGAAAGTTTATAGCAGATTATTATGGCCATATAAAACAGCTCAATCCTCAAGAAATCAAAACGGTCGATGCATAAATAACAAGAAATCTCCTTTCACCAACTATATTGATATATTATATTATAAGTATTCTACGCCACAGTTGATGAACTGCTATTTGCAGATAGATCGAAGTACATCTAAAGTATTGCAGTTTCACGAATTCACAAATTAACAAAAGGAAATGGAAGACATTCATCTAGAGCAAAGCTTGAACAAAAACATACAGTGAAATACCTCCGCCAGCGAAAGGGCGAACATTCAGAACTTAACAAATGCGTGTGTAATTCAGGCAATAGAAAGTAAATAATAGTAATAAAGAAAAAAAAATCATCTCCCGCTAAGCTTCAGACAACAGGAGGAAGTATGTACAGCTAGTCGCCTTGCGCTCTAGGGGTGAGGATTAAAGCGACTGAGTACATCTGAAAACATGCGAAGAGCTTCGGCCCAGAGAACAAACTGATTGTACTGTCACCAGCTTGTCGGTGTTGCTGGGACAGCCATGTTAAAAATGAGAGTGCACGGCCATCTATCATGCTTGTGTATGCAATTGGAGTACTGTCCGTGAATATCAACCAAAGAAACAATGAACCCATTGCCTATAATCTCCTGGAAGCTAATCATAACCTGCTGACATCAGACACAAGTTGGATATTAGTCCTCTCCCTTTATCGTCTTCTCTACATCGTCGTTTCACATACTGAAAAATTTCAGTAGCTCAAATAATAATATATCTGATGATCTAGGTAGGTCTAAGTAAGTCCTGGGATACATACGCTTCATCCCAAGTATTGGTGGACGCACATACTTTGTCCTTTAGTACTGGAGGACACAATATATTTTATCCTTAATGATGGAGAACACTCAAACTTTATCCTAAGTAGCCCACTGGAAGCCATACACACTTTATCCTAAGGGAATGGAGGACATTCACACTGTAATCCTTAAGTACAAACACACACTCTATCTCGAAGTAAGCTCACTGGAGAACACACACGGTTTAGCCCTAAATACTGGAAGACACACACACAAAATATCCCCAAGTACCGAAGACCATACATTTGCACACTTTATTACTAAATACTGGGGGGCACACCTGCGTACACTAATTTATTCCCAAGTACTGGAGGACACGCACAATTTATCCCGAAGTATCCTATTGGAGGAATCAAGATGAGTTAGCTCAGGATTCACAATAGACAGAGGCACGTGATTTCACAGGTCATAAAACATCCTCAGAGCATCTGGAATCGCGCACATCAGCATGATGTCACAACGCACGAAAGAGTGGCGGAAGATAAAGTGGAGTTTGCCATTTCCGTCCCTGGAAAGACGGGGACGTTAGCTATTTTTAAATTCTCAGGCAGTCTTAAAATAGATCCCCTTACGTTTACAACGCAATTTGAGTTCGCGTTTACTGAACATTTACGTGGACGTGTCACTATCAGCTCTGCTCTCGTGCTGTGCGCTTTTCAAGATTCAAGTCCAGAGCGCGTTTTCTCTTTGATCAGTTGCTGTGTCATTACGGGATCCCATGATCGGCAGACCATTTAATAACAATGTAGCCTACACGTATTACAAATGTTTTTCCTAAATCTAGACTTGTCACTACTAGATTCTAGACTTCATATTCCTCCCCTCCCCCACCCCCCCCCTTTCCTCTCTCTCTCTCATTCTCTTTCTGTCTTATTTGGTTTTTGGTTAACATTTTCCTTTGTTTATTTTGTTGTTTCAAGACAACGTGTGCAATTTCAAGCTGTTTATAATCGATAAATCGAATCAACAGTGCAAGCATGTACAACAAACTGTCTACTAAACTTCTGAGTTCGGCTCCCACCTGAAGGCGGTGAAAGCCTGCCATCGGTGGGATGTCTCCCTTGGAATACAGCCTCGACGTTCCAGGGGTGACATCTCTTCTCTCCCTCCTTGCTCCTATACTTCTGTCCACTCTCTTTCCTATCTTCTTCTTGATGTGTAAACGTAACTTACTGTGCTTGGCACAATATAGCCGTGATCGTGCTGATGTGCCGTTAAACCCCAACACAAACAAACAAACGCGGTAAAAGAGAGAAATAAAGAAAAACTCTCGGCTCGATCTAAAGAATAAAAACCTTTAAAAAATATCCTCAGACTGACAGAAAAATATTGAACGTTGCTAAAAATGACTTTCACAACTAAAGCGATGGACAAGGAAGAAATGGTTGTTAAGGAGATTCCAGATGAAGAAATAACTAAATATCACCGGTGAACAAAGACAGAAAAGGGTGAACAATGTTTATTTCTAGACATTATTATACTGGACTCCGTTCTGAATCCTTTTTTAACGAGAGACTTGGCCACCTCAAATCGGATTGTGAACAATGGCGTAAAATGTCGGGCTTTTGTAATTTATATGCATGGAAAATTATCCCATCCCTCCCCTTGTTGTTTGGAAATAAGCTGCACAATGGCATGACTTACATTTGTGGGATGTGTTCCACAATGAAAGCAGAAGAGTCTAATTCTTAATCACATGACAACTCATAACGTTTAAAAAAAAAAAAAAACGATGTTTCAGCCACCAAGGGAGATTTAGAATGAGATCATTACGAAAGGAACGTTTAGACATTCTAACACCAAAGGAAGGTTGGAAGGAGGGAAAGAATGCACCGAACCTCCATAAAGTTGTGGGATGAAAACTAAAACTGAAAGCCAACAGTTGGATGCATAGTGACATCAAAACAACCAGTAGAAAACAGCGCCAAAGACCACCATGTGATAATAATGCTGACATCGTAATAAAAAGAAATCTTCCAAAAATGTAGTGATCATTAAATGAAGACTTAGCAAACATAAGTAAATAGAACAGCTTTGCAAGAGAACAATAAACTTTATCTGCCTGTAAAAACATCAACATTGACAGTGACGCTGATTGGCCGGACGCAGGCATGGTAATTCTGGTGTGTGGCCACTATCTCCATTGTATATCCCTGCTCTTTTCTATCTCAAAGTCCAGAATTTCACCACTTTTTTTTCTGTATAGTCAGAGATGAAAATATTTAACACGACCTCCTCCACCATTTGGACAAGTTAACGATGAAAGACATTACTCACACATTATTTTTCTTCCTACTCCCCATATCATCTTTTCTTCGTCCCACTAGCTTGTTCTGATCTATTTACCCGTCTTTATTTGTGCTGGGGCGATCAGTTCACATTTACTAATCAGTCGGTTGCCGATTATTTTCCACCAATTAGTAATCTAATCGACACTATTTTGACTAATAAAATAATACAAGAAAAGACAACAATTTCCTTAGATGACTTACGTGGTTTGATTGACCTACGCTTTCTTAACAGTAGTAATTTCTCTATTCCCCGTTCCCATATGAAAAAATATGGGGATAGGGCATTTTCATATGCAGGGCCATTAATCTGAAATGCATTGCCTGCATGAATTCGGAATTGTTCAAGTCTAGAGTCTTTTAAACGACAGTTAAAAGCATACTTGTTCACCAAGCATCTGTCTGAGTAATGTTTTCAGGCTTTTCCCCTTTGTCAGTCATGTCCACAAAGTTACAAATGTGTTTGAGTTGTATTATATGATTATGTATGTGAGCATGTTTCGAATCATGTTTGTATACCATGTTATGAATTTGCACTATGTTGTTGCCACTGTTTGTTTTGAGGCATATTTCGTGTGTGGCTTCTGTAAAGCCATTGGTTCTGTAAAGCGCTTCGAGCCCTCCAGGGGTGAGGCGCTATATAAATGCCCTTTATTATTATTATTATTAATTTGTATACTGCACGTCACCTTTAATCATCTGATGCAATAAAGCAGACTACAGAACAAAGATATCCAACCACGTAAATGCGAAATTAAAAAAAACAAACTAAAAACTAAAAATAAGAAATATAACTGAAGACCACAGGGGAAAAATGACGGTAGTCACAAATTACGGGTTTTGTGGTTATCTGCCGTACCAGTAGCCCTGATCTTAAAGTTTCTCGCCTTCTGTCTGCCTCTATCGAAAGACGACTGTAATACTATAAATAAAAAAATACAAAGTTATATTTCTTAAACAAGAATCATGCACTTTCAAATCTTAAAATTCATTTTACATAAAACTAGTATTTTGTGACTACCGTCATCTTGCCCTTGTGGTCTTCAACTGGTTTCGCGGTGTCGAATGGTCGTGTTGAATATCTCCAGATCATCCGATCGACTAGTCGGTAGCCAACACAAGTCCCTATTCGATTATTAGAATACTGGTATCGACTACCTCAACATGGATCTTTATTTCATGCCGTGCTTCTTCCATCTCCCTTCCTCTTTCTCTTTCTTTTTATTGGTTTCTCTTCATCTCGCCGTCTTCTTGATGATCCTATCATGCCCTCTCCTGCTCCCTGACATACGTCATAATTTAATCTTTTATTTCTTAAATTTACACAGCGAGTGCTGTAAGGCTGTCTCAGTTACATTTATAGAATTTTTTTTTAAAAGTAAATTGACATACACATCGGAATTCCCGTTGTATAAGGAATTTGGAATTGCTTTGACTTTGCTGCACCTTAATATCCTGTTAAGAGTCACTCTCTCACAAGAACAGGTGCAACCTTGAATCAAATAAAAGCTCAACATTTTGCCTATAATCCCTCATTCACTGTATTTCGCTGTCTTTGTTCGTTTTCTTGTAATGACCTGTTAAAATTTCTTTCCTTCTGTCTGTCTTTATATCTTTCTTTTCTTTATTTAATATTTATACACGAAGGTAATGCAATTTATGCATTCTGATAGCTTGCTTATATATCAGATACTCAGCTCTCTTTTGCTGTCAAGCTAGGACATCATTAGACCATTTAAATAAAAATATGTTTCTTTATAGTCACTGGTAGCCAAATGCTGAGCTGTCTGATCTTATAAGAATAATCTAAATCTACGTGGCCCGAGGAATGACAGCTTGCAGTTTACATTGGATTTCAATAACATGTTAGGTTAGGTTATGAATACATCTATGGTCTAGATCTATGTGACAAAGCTTGACAAAATAGATACCCACATGAAATTGATATATACTTGACAGTATAACCTCTTCACTTTCAACTGGCTTGTTTCAAATGTCATTACATATATCTCCGAAGAAGGGTTTGATCAGGGTGAGATTTCAGGAAGTACACCAGTGGGGAGATCTGGTGTAGGCTTGCCCTGTGTCATTTTGAAGCCTGAGTGGAGCTACTGATGCTTCGAGATGACTTGTTCAAAATTAAATTGTTACTCTTATTTTGACAGAAAAAAAAAATCTGCTCTTCGCCATATTCATCATCGCCATTAATGTGCCAGTCCCTCACAATTACTCACTGCTGTTTTCTGTGTTATACGTAACTACAAAAAACGAGCAGCAATAAGCTGTCCATTATATTTTATTTTCATTATATGAGCGCTATACCAGCGTGTCGTTACAATTTTATGGCAGACTGTATTTGCCTAAGTGTTCAAGCCTATAATTTGTGACAAATGTAAAACAAAATCGTTAGTGACCTTTGTCATGCGAAAATGAATGACAATTACAGAAAATGGCTAGCATTTTTACATTTTCAAAACGATTCTTCGTAGTTCTCTTAAAATTAAACAAACTTAGTATGCCATGAGAAATAGAGAAAAAAAAAAAAGAAGGAAAGAGAGAAAAAAGAAAGACAGTAAGAAAGAAAGAGAGAACGTAAGAGAAATGTCACTATCATGAAGATTATAGTGAATGTTTTCCGGTCAGCCTTGGGCATTTGGTTCTTTGATAAATATTGATATGAAGTTCCATCTGTGATGCAACTCGCATCGTGTTAACCTTCAGACTATACGTTTTAGCCTACTCTACAGAGGCGTGCCAGTCCATAAAATAACATCTGCGAGAGCGAATGACTGGGAGAAAACATTACACAGCACCAGTTTACTCCTAATCGAGGGATGCATGAGGAATCAAATTACCTCCTTAGAAGACAGCATGAAATCACTAGACTGTCAAGTGCACTAGAAAGAGAATTTGTAACATCCGCATAAAACACTGCATATACGAAACACTCGGAGTTGAAAATGCATCAATGGTCATAAGGACATGATCAACCGTCACCAGATCAGGGTAGAAAATGGCAAAAAATGCGAGGCACAAACTGTTGCTCGTGACCAGGACAGATGAGATCCTCAGCCTAACGGCTTCTCTAATTTAGTGCCCGGTATGTGAGACGGCAAACACTCCGAGTGAGGCGTTTGAGAGGGAGGATCTTATGCACGCATAAATGGGATGGACCGAAATTAGATGGTCGTAAACAGGAAGAGCCCACGGTCGTGCCAAAGACAAAACGCATGGATATAATTCATTCTTCATGGCCAGTCTTCCCAATAGTGTGCACATACAGAGAGGTTCTCGTGCAGGTATCTGTGTATGCTACTAGATTTGTCTCGAGCATGAGGGTACCTATGCGTGCATGCTTCTGTTAATGTATTAGAATTGGTGTAGTTTGTTTTGAAAACAAAGGGTAAAATCTGTCTGTCTTTGTAAATACTCCTATGATATCCACTGAGGAACATTCATAGGAATAGATAATACATGTTTATGTGTGGTTGTGAGTGTTCACTTGAGTGCCTGCAAGAATGTAAGCGGCCAAGCAGCTATTTCTCTCAACGTTAGATTTGTGATTACTTGTCTTGATTTATTCCTTCCTGTTGCCGCAAGCAATTATCTCCCTTACTACCTGATAATTGCGCTATCTATTCATACAGCTGATTTTTCAGGGACACAGTGCCCGACACAGAGAATTCTGCATCTTCCGATGTCATTGAATGATGACTGGGTGATGTCACATGTGAAACCAAATGCGAACACAATCCTCAGCACTGGGTTTCACATGTCATTGCCTTAAACATTCATATCTTTTCAAATTGAATTGAAGATCTGCACTGTATAATCAAACTCATTATTATTATTTTTTTTTTGTATATATCTGTTTCCGGTCGGTCTGTATCCCCTTCTCATATCCTCTTCCTCCCTCCTCCCTCTCATTATCTCTCTTTGTATCGCTACTTTAAACCTATTCTTTTTCTTCTTTTCTCCACTTCCTTCCCCTGCTTTTTGTGTGAACAAAGTCTGAATCTGTAATACTCTCGGTTTCCGGCCCAACAAGCAGAAAGTCGCCGGTGTCTACAATTTTTTAAGTGCTTAGCCTAATTAAGTTCCCACACTTCTGGAGTTTAGTAGGAATCTCATTAGATCCTAGAATTTCACTGGGGCTTGATTAGGTTAGGTTGGTGCACTCTTTTCGTCCGTGTGGTCGCTGATGGTATTATGTCTATCCGCTCCCCTTCCCATATACAGCCGGGCATGCTGAGGATTGTGTTCGCATTTGGTTTCCATTATGATAACTGCAGGAATATGAGACTTGACCCGGCTACTCAGTGTCCATCTACCTGTTACAGATGCATGCTCTTTTCTTGATGTTACATGTATCTACACCAGGCACAGGTCTGGCCACATATATGTGTAGGTGTTCCCTGGTCAAGTCTAGAAACTGGTCACGGAATTCTCCCGCCCCCTCCTCCCCCATCCCGCCCTCCCCTCACCCCCTTTCTGTGTTTCTTTCCTTCTCTCTTTTTCTGTTTCTATCTGTCCCATCTGTTTTGAATATTCCTTCGATCCTTACATATGCTGCTGCTGCTCTCTCCCTCTCTCTCTCTCTCTCTTTTTCTCTCTCTCTCTATCAGCTAATTCAGCCTTTGGTTTGTGTGCCGTGTGATGGTTTACACACACAACGTGCGCGCGCACGGGCACATGCACGCACCACACATACACACACATACACACACATGCACACACATATCCCATAGTGACATAGTGATTCCATTTTTTTTTTTACATTGAGGTCGCATTGCACACAACTTACTAGATACTCAAATCACTGTAATAGAAACCTTTCGGCAGCTTAGAAACTCATTTATTGACATTATATACTGTTTGTCCGAGTAATCGTTTAATAAGAAGGCTGGAGAGATAAATCTACTGCTCCACAATATGACTTCATGCCCTGTGGTATGATATGGGAGACTTCAATCGTTATCAATACAGGAAATCACCCCCTATCGCCCCTCATTTCTGTGGGAAAAAAATATATCGACTAAGTTGTATGACACATGAAACAGAAAAGTGACCCGTAAGTTTTACTGTTATTGTTTTTTTTTTTTCATTCTACATGATGTTATTAATTTTATTCTTAATTTTCGGCTCCTAGATGTTACACAAGTCAAATACGAGCGAGACATGATTTCAACCTCATCTGTGTGCACGCACGCACACACACACACACACACACACACACTCACGCACACACATGCACCGTAAGTCACAGATACACAAAAGAAGATTTAATGTTTACCCGTCTAACTCATACGGGTGCATGCGCATTTAGATACATAGCATAGACGCATACATTTATACATTACTACTAAAACAAAAACAACAACAACAACAACAAAACAACAACAACAAAAACAAAAAAGCAGCAAAGCAGCAAATTATAAGCCGTTGCATCGGGCAGCAGTTCTGTACTCTGAAATAGCCACTGGGCTGAGAGTAGGCATCTCCATTAATTTTGTTGTAGGTATGTTCCCACCACCTTCACTAGCTGAAGCCAATGGTCGCTGCTAACTATTCGTCTAGGTGTGGCCAATCTCCATATCCACTTAGGCCTAATTAGTTCAGCTTTTCTACTTTGGCAGCTTTCACGTTTACAGACCTTTACCAGAAACGTAGCCTGTGTTGCATGGTTCCATACCTAAAGAGTCGGCCTGATAATCGGAGAATCTAAAGTCGCTACGAACATTTCTGAATGCAGGGAACAAAACGCTGATTGGTACCTGATTGAGAACTTCAAAGAATGTATTAAAATGAATCCAATTAATAAAGAAAGGATGAAAAACATAACAAAATTAAAGAAAATGAAACAAAATAATTCTTAAAAAAGCCAAACTAGTGATCACTTTCACGAATATTGTTGAGCTGTTTTTTGGTTGTTTTTTTTTTTCAGCGAGCTGCGTTACTTTCCCTTGCTAGAGAGATGAGAGATGAGAGATTAAACAAACATTGCTTATGATGAAAACAACAACAACAACAACAAACAAACAAACAAACCCAAAAAAACTTTCTTTTTCTGTTATCTGAAATACGTATAGCAAAAAAACTGTGAAGAACGGAATTCTCAAAACATGGTGAATTTTTAAGTTTATTTCAAATAAGCTTGTCAACAGAAAAAATTATTTTTTCCTCCTTTTACAATGCTCGTTCTATACCCTTTGTAAACGTCTAAAGGGTGTAATATGGCGACGGTGAAAATGGCTCATTAAGTCATCATTCTTTTGTGTCAATAAGTGAAGACTGAAGAAATTAGTTTGTCAGTGGAAAAAATAATAACAACATTTTAGGTTATTCTTGCCATAAGAAACTCACGATTGATAAATACCTCTATTTGAAAATATTCACTTGAAACATAAGGTTATACAACAATGACAAAATTTTCATTACAAATCAACGTCAATCCTGTTTAATGAAAAAATGTATAGCATTTCTATGCTGATTTACGCAGACTTTCTCTAATCCAAGACAGCTTTTGATTTTAAAAATGACATTATCTCACTGAAAAGACCAATCTCAATATTCAAGGGCACAGAAAAAAGTAATCATTTGTTTACGTGCGGAAGTCAACACATTTTTGGTGTTTCTATTTACTGACATTGCAGTAAGTTCCGGCTCAATTACTCACACTAGTATCACAATGAAAGGCTTGGACACACAAGATAATGTAACAATGAAACGGCAAGGATTGCAAACCATTCTACATATGACCTATTGCCAAGCAAGGACTGTTGAAATCTATCATGACAGTTTCCATTGGATGTGTCACATTCAACAGACTGTATCTTCGAAGCTACAATAAATTTGCAATTGCTCAATAATTTATCAAACTACATTAAGTTTCTTTTTCCAGTAAATTTCTTGTTAAATAAAGGAAAAATAACAGTGCAGAATCTTTTCCCGCTTTCTCAGTCTGATATCACTTTCGCACTATAATTTGACAGGAATCAAGATTCAAAAACCAAAGTCGTTAATCTTAGCCTGTTAGCGCTTTTTCCACTCCTTTAAAAACTCCCATACAACGGACAGGTCTTTGTCGAACACTAAAAAGA
>JBCEWB010058925.1:0-30434 GCA_039654565.1 Peronia peronii
AGTAAGACCCAATAAATCGCCGGATGATAGTGAGAAAGAATGTGTGTGTGCCTGTGCCATGAAGTACACGGCGGTGGGGTGAAAAGCCACTTCACCTCCCGACGCTCCCTGTAGGTCACAGGCCCCTATTTTATAAATATCCATATTTATAACTACTAATTTAATTTATTTTCATTATTATTACTTCCAAGCTCTAATCTACAGGAAGGCAGACTGTACAAAAAAGTCAAACAACAAAGGCCATGCTCCCACCTTTACCCTTTGGCATTCTTTTACAGGTGTCCTTCGGGACATATGGGTGTGTGAGTTTCTGGAACCACACGAAGAGCTACCAACTTTGCCACGGCCTGGTACGTTTACCAATAAAGGCTGAGATAATCTCTAGTTTAAGGAGACTGAAAGGCCCACAGAAACCTGACCTGCCTTCGACATCTTCAAATAGCTATTTCTGTCTTTGAATCCAACGATGTACGGCTCATTCTGACTGCCCACGAGATATAAGGCAAAGCCCTTCAACATATCAGTTTTTGAGAAAATCAATGAAAAAACAGATTTTTCCTCAATTCAAATGCCAAAATTGACAAAAACTTTCTCTTTCTTCTCCGTACACAAATGGTTAAGAAACAAAAATAAAGGTTTTCAATTTGACCCAAAACTTGAGAATGAGACCACTTGACAATAGTGCTCCCACCTATAGAGGCAAACTGTTCCAAGTGGTTCATGGTCTCTTCTGTGTAATCTTTGTTGTCTCCCAGTCTCTCATAGATCACATTGTCCTGGAAGCAAGAATCCACAATGAATACTTAAAATGAATGACACACAGTATATATTAATTTATCTACATGGCTATCACACAAATGTAGTCAAGTCTTGAGAATCCTCGAGAATCCAAGAAATATCATAACAATAATAATAGAGAGCATTTCTATAGCACTTATCCCCGTACAGTACAGGCTCTAAGCGCTTTACAATCTATTATTACCCCAACAGACCCAAAGAAGACACTCATGAACGTTCTCAGCTTCCTGGGAAGCATACAAGACGGCTAGGCTGCCTGTTAGGTGCTCAAATCCTTATCAATCTAACAATATCAATTACCGTCTATAGTCGGGTACCCACTTAGACCTGGGTCGAGTCAGGAAATTTGTGTAAATTGTCTTTTCCAGGGACAAAATGTCGGGAGCAGTCAGGATTCGAACCCAAGATATGGAAATATGGAGAAATGTTGTACATGACCTTGAACTTTGTGACTAACTAGTAAAGGCATTTTACTGATACTGAAATGTTGTGAGAATACTGATCTTGTGATTTTTCTGTACAGGAGCGTAAGTTCACAGAATCTTGTTGAATTTAATATTATGTTTCTTTGAGGATGTTAATTAATCACTGTGGCCAAGACAAATGTTCTTATGTAAGACAAAGAAGGGCTCTCTACTTTCAGATGTCAGTATGTCTTTGGTTTCATCTAATATCCATTAACATTTTTGTTAAGACCACCTTGTTTCATTTCTTTTAAGCCCATTTCTCATGAATTTCTAAACACATCTGACAGATTACTGAAACACTGCATGACAAACTTACTGCTCCTTTGCAATAAAGGACTATCTTGTCCTCTGGGGTCCTTACAATCACTGACATTCTTTTCCTCTTGCTGGGGACATTAAGATAAGACAAGATAAGACAAGATAAGATAAACATTATTTATGCTCATATGGTAATTCTTTCCAAGATAATGAGAGATGATATGTATGTATTACATATACATGTATTTACCTACACATGTATCTATACATATATGTCATGTCTTGCATCAGAACATAAAAAAAAAAACAAAAGCAAACAAACAAACAAACAAACAAACAAACTTCAAACTAATATCCATATGTCTTGCGCCCAGGGCAAGTGAGTCGGAAGTTGCACCGGATGATTTCGAGCTATGGAAGTTTCTAACTATTTTCCAACTCGGGTACCAAATTTCTTTCTGTTTTTTTTTTTTTTTTTTTTCATAAAATGAAAATTTAACTTTTTTCAACCTGAATAAAATAAAAATGGTGGTATAAATTTTGGTGTCTGAGTCGGAAAATAGGTTAGAATGGTTGTAACTCGAGATCGACCAGCGCGACTTCTGACTCATTTGCCCTGGGCGCAAGACATGTCGCTGATGGATGGAGACCACAATAAAATGGCTCAATGTGTAACAAAGTTAATCATAGTGGCAGGCAGATGTGGAGAAAGTGAAGCATTTAACGACATGGCAACCGATTTTTCTATCTATCTTACATCTACGTGTAATGAACCATTGTCCACATCTAATGATGAAACATAAGACTTTTTAAAATCATACAGCAGAAATTCTGACTGAGTTAATCAAGTTCATTTTCAAACCAAGGTGTGTAAACTCAAGTGAAACTAAGAGTGGGACTGAATTCCTCAAATCCAGAGCTCATAATGAATAGAAGTTGGAAATGGGAAGAATTTCCAACTAATACAGATGATGGAGACTTTATAAAAGGAGATTTTATGACATTTCTATAATATTATTTACAAATGGGTGGAAGATATGATATTGGATGGCCCCTCAACATCATCTACAGAGACTGTATCTCCAAAAAGGAGGTGTGAAACAGAATTTGGCAAGCTATCAATCTCTACAAAGATCTATTGACCATGGTAAACTGACACAAACTGAAATAGTATGGGCACATGACAAGATTTTCAGGACTTCCCCAGACAGTTCTGAAAGGGAAAGCTGAACAGAAGATGGGAGAGAGACAGACAAATGGACAGGAGGACAACATCCCGGAATGGACAGTTATGTTACGTTCTGTAATACATCTTTCAACCTCCTGGTGAGGTTATCTCAACAGGTTTTTGTTTTAAAAAAAAAAAAAAAGAAAGAAAATTCCTTTAACAGATAAAAAAAAAATGTAAAGATAGGAAGTGACAGGGCTGGTTCCTCTTGATTAACTCAAGTTTTCTTTGGAAAAAGGAAGTGGCCTTAAGCGACCTCTGGTGTCAATCTTTATAAGTATGAGTAGAATGGACAGAGGAAGAACTGGATGACATCAGGAGGGTGTCGGAGAGGGGAGACAAATGTAGAGAGCTGGTTGTCAGATTATCTGTGACGCCCCGACGACCCATCAGATTGTGGGATAGGTGAAGGTGACAGTGGAAGAAGGAAGATATGATCCAGTAATCACAAGAAAGGCTTACCTGGTAAATTCTAGAACATTCAATATCTGGAATTTTTTGGGCACTCCCATCTGAAATGAGATAAAAGCAAACGTTCTGATCAAACATCCCACTTACAGTAGCTGTCAGGCCAGTCTCCTCCTTGACATCTTCACTTCCCTTGACTGAACATTTCTGTGATGTCACTCTTATTTTGAATGTAACATTAATACACAGATGATGCTCTGACATATCATAGTTTGCCTATCATTTTAAAAAGACAAAAACTCATTGAACTTTAACATCCCTTCAGTTGAATGTTTTCATTTCGATCACTACAAACGGATAACTTTTACATCTGAGATATCCTTTTGTTCACCACATCCCTCCCCCTCCCCACCCCCTCCTCCTCGCAGTAATTTCTTCTTCTTTTATTTTGTACAAGATGTGGTATTCTAAAATGAAATATCTAAAAATGAATATTTTGAATAGAAAAATCAGACCAAATGCAGTCAAGTCTTGAGAATCCTCGAGAATCCAAGAAATATCATAACAATAATAACAGAGTGCATTCATATAGCACTTATCCCCGTACAGTACAGGCTCTAAGTGCTTTACAATCTATTATTACCCTGACAGACCCAAAGAAGACACCCATTTTCATTTCAGTCTGTGTTACATTTACTTCACAAAACAAGATTTGTTCACACTGAGTTATCATAATCATCACTTAATATTTCAAAACGATAGTTTATGAGGTAATTCTTCTCAAAATTTTTTTTCTACACAGAGATCTAAACAATTTGCAGAACTGAAGAATATATTTTTAGAGCCTCAACCATGAAACGGTGAAACAATGAAATGATTGCTCAACCTACACTCTATCATCAACTCTGTGTCTGAAAAAACTGGGTTTACAACATCTCAGACCAATGACATACTTTGAGGTCAATCATGTGGATGAACGATTTTGCTCATATGCTGATTTGTGTGCATGCTCTCGGCATGGCAACAGATCGTGACGAATCATGAGCATTCAGACATGTCCACAACATAAAAACAAACTCATGGGTGAGCGATGTTCCTTCAGTTATGTGACCCAGCCTGAATTACCTCCTAGATGTACAATTTCTTACCACATCAATGACCACATAGTCTGGTGTCCGGGTGGTAAAGATATGTTCCATCTGTCTGGCTGCCTTTACCAGGGCTGCTTCGTCTGGTCAGGAAAAAAAAAACAACCACTGAACAACTTCCAAGAATGTCAAACTACTTTTATGAAAAAGTCATAAATTTTATCAGGTCCAATGACACAGTGCGATTCTTGTAATTTAAAGACAAGAAAACGAAGTCTACTATAACAATTGGCCCTTGTGAAGAGCATATGGGGAATTATCATACTGCCATTTTCCTGTTCCTCATCCGAGACTTGTATCGGATCGTATTTTAAAAAAAAAAAAAAAAGAATCAGCTGGCAGACCAGCCAAAAATAAAGTTGGCGATGACCAAACAGTTGGATTTCAGACTAAAATCAGAAGTTTGATAACTCTGAACTTGAAGTTTTATGTTTCGTATCACTTGATTGCCTAATGGCTAATTTGCGATTTCCCGAGTTCTTTTGATAAAGGCCAACAGAATAAGAAGGGTTCCTTATCAATGCTTGAGGTCTTGAAGGCTCTAACCCACAACACTAACAGATGGAGGAGACTCCAGAGGGAGCTCAAATCTTGGAAGAAAAAAGAATATGGAAGAGAAAGAACATCAGAGACGGCAAGCTAGAAAAAAAAAAAAGGTTGCTAAGGATTGTATGTGACAATTTGACACTGATTGGTGGTAATGTTAAGTCTCATAAACAAATATATACTTGCCGTACTAAAGGCAAAGGTAGATGACCCTTCAAAACGAAACATGACAGATAGTCATTCTGATACAGCGAAGCTGGCAACTAAGGAAAGATGCACATGTAGGGGATCTCACTTGTTGCATGGTTGACCTAGGCTAGCCAGTCATCACTCACCCACTCCCACCCTCAACCACCCAGTTCCTCTCTCAATCACTTGCATCAATCCTCCTTGACTCACTTCCTCATTTCACCCCTCTCTATGAAGAGAGACAACGTAGTGAGTCGCCCCTCACCCTCCATTCTTCTCTTATCCTTCTCTGCTCACTCACTCCTCCCTCTCTCAATCTTTCAGCCCTGTGTGTAACAGTGTACAGGTCAGGCACTGGATCCCCCTGTCACCTGATTTACCCTCCCCCCTTCCGTCTGTACAACAAGAACTTACTGTACAACAAGGAGAAGAGGCCAGGGACTGGATTTCCTGTATCATGTAATCGATTTGTTCCAACTAAGCAAACGGCTGGAAATCCAGCAAACGGCTGGAAATTTTAGGGGGGTACAAACACTCCAAACTGTTCACAACTATTGACACAGAAAAACGGGAAAAAAAAAAAAATGCAGGGGACCAGAGACAATTGTTCTCGCATCTCGTGATGTGGCCTGGTGGAGCAGTAGCAAACATCAGTGGCTGTTCTAATTTTAGCAGGGGGTACAAACATTTTGCCGGGGATTTCCAGATTTTCGCTTAATCGAATATGAACTATTCACTGATTTACCCTTCCTCCTTGACTCACTCACTCACTCACTCACTCCATCCATCCATCTGTATGACGGGGACTTACCAGGAGATGAGGCCAGGTAGTGGATCTCCCCTGTTGCATGATTGACCTGGGGTACCACTGTGTGACAGACAGCCATCAGGGTGATAAACTCCGAGATGATAGGAGCTGTGTCCTAGTAAATGAGACACAGAAAATAAAAAGGTGAATCCAAACAAAAGTTGCCAAGAGGACAGAGCTCAAGTAAGTAGTGAACACTGCATATTTCTCTGATCATATTTTCTGTTGTGGGTCATACATCAATGGCCTCCGGCACGAATCGTCTAACTCCAGAATTTGGAGCATTACTTTTATGCCTCAAAATAACTCACAAACACATGATCCATCATGTCTAAGAATATTTAAACCCTCAGACCAATAGAAATTAGTCAAACTATCATGTGATCAAACCATCAAAGTCGGAGATCACTCTCAACCACTAAGTTTTTTCCGTCTCCTGTAAAATTTGTGTTTTTGGACTTAAGATGGTTTGTGCCCGAGACCATCGACATGCAAGTTTGTACTGCAATACTCACAACAAACAAAAAACTTTTATAAACCTATGCTGAAATGGAACAGCTACAATATTTAACCTTTTCGTGTCGCGCTGCCCTAGTTTGAGTGGCACCAATCGCAACCTCTACTGTCGCGCCACGCAAGTCTTGAGCGCACTGCACTGCAATTCTCCACATAACGCCGCGCGAGTATTGAGTTTCAGAGTTTTGTATTTTTTTTATGTTGTAATATTAATGTGCATCATTTTTTTGGAAAGTAACATTACTACAATATCACATTTTATCTGGCAAAATATGAAATAAAGTGAGTCACAAAAGATTTGTTTTTATGTTTTATACGTTGTAAGAAAACGTCACCTCAACCCAAAATGGTTCGTTTACAGGGAATTTCTATCCAAAATCAGCACGTCTGGAGGGAATTTTGGGTTCGGGCAAGGCGCGATGTGAAAAGGTTAATCACCCATTCCACTAATCAGTACATTATACAGTTTAAGGAATTCACTCACTGATCAGTTTGAGATGGACTACTGCTCCAATACTACAAAAATTCCATGCCAAAAAAATAAAGTGGCATCCAAATGCCGAAGGTTCTTTCAGACACATGAGACAAAAACAAAAACATATGAACAAGAGTTCTGCCTCCTTACATGGCCAGAGCGGAGCCTCTCCCCAATCCTGTCGTCGTTGAAACTTTCTAGACTCTCTTCATTATCCCTGGAATAAGAAAATAACAAAAAGAAAATGAACAAAAAATACAATTCCAGATCAAAATTTTCTGAACTGAGACTAAGGAGTTTTTCCTTTACTATAACATGGCACAGATATGGTGTGATATCTTGATTGATGTACGATTTTCAGAGGTTTTGTTATTCCAGTTTATTGCCTATCATAGCTAATAATACGTCATTCATTAGCCACAAAATATTGTTACACTTTGCCACACATAATATTAACACCAATTCATTTCATTACACCATTTCATGATTTACTCAACATTTCTGTATATCTGAATGTACAAAAGTGCAGTGGGGCATTGTGTAGTCTATCCTTTTTTTTAGAATCCCTTGATGTAGGCGTAGGTAAAGGATAAAAAAAAATAATATTATACATGAGATAAGTTGTTTACATGAGATTAAGATAACACTTGAGACACACCTTGCCAAACAAGTACTCACCCATATATCTCCCCAGCTATGGAACATTTACTAAACCTCATGATATTTTGTGTCAAAGTCCCCGTCTTGTCTGAAAATATGAACTTGATCTGCCCAAGTGAAACAAAAGAAAACAAAAAAATAATCAATAAGACATACACCATAAACAACACAGAATGACACAGAAAATTAAATTCTGAAGTGTTTGAAGCTTTAAAAAAAACCCAGTCATATGACGAAAATTTTCAATTTTGAGTTGCATATTGTTGAAGGCGGATATCTGCCATGCCTTTAGGACTTGTTTGGGTTCAGTAGAGACATTTCCCAATTTTACAGGACGTTCTGAAACTGACTGAGAAATAATAGTGGTAGTTTTCTTCAGAAAAAAAAAGTATTCAAAGGTTTCTCTTTTATATGACAACTTTTCACCATCTCACGTTTTTCCAGAAGACTAGACAAATATATTACTATATGAACAGCATTATGTTTGAAGGGGGTATCTTCAAGCAAATGGGATATTCATAGTCTCTTTAAAAGTCTGGTGACAAAGACTGATAAAATCATGACTAGCTGATGACGGGTGGGCTATGGATGCCTGTCAACTTTAACCTACCTGTCCCAACTCTTCATTCAAATTTGATGTCCGAGCATTTGCGTGGGTCTTTGTTCTGCTGTAGTACATGTCTTGATCCTGTGTCATGAAAAAAAAAAAAGGTGATGAGATAAAATAATAGAATGGTTTCAGTTTCAGACATTTCATATGTTTGCCTTACGTGAAATGATAGAGAATGAGGCATCGAGGATTTGATTACAGAGGATCTGGGTGGACTTGGCAAACATTAATGATATTATTTGGCAACAGAAAACAGCTGTTAAAAAAACAACAACAATTAATTAAAATCTGTCCTCATTGTCCCATCCTATCTTATCTTATAACACCTCATCCTATCTTATCTTATATAACTTATACTACCTTATCATATACTATATTATCTCAACACAGCTTAGCTTAGTTTATCTCACCTTATACAATCTTATTTTATTATCTTATCTTACACTATCTTATTTCATCTTATCTTATATTATACAATCTTGTCTTATACTGTCCTATCTCATACTATTATCTTATTTAATCTTGTCTTATAGTATCTTTTCTTATACTCTTGTCTTATTTTGTCCTACACTGTCTTGCCTTACACTACCTTATTTTCTTATCTTATACTACCTTATCTTATTTTGTCTTATACTATCTTATGTCATGTTCTCCTATCCTAAACAACTGCATCTTGTTTTATCTTGTCTTATACCATGTTATCTGATTTTATCTTATCTTATTCTATGTCACCCCCCCCCCACACACACACACACACACACACACACCCACACACAGTACTGACCCAGTTGATGAAGATGGCCTGGATGAACTTGACCATCTCCAGGGTGACCTGCAGACTGATGGGGATGAGGTTGTTGTAGAGGATGATGAAGGTCAGCAGGTTGTAGCCAAAGTTCGACCTCGACAGTTCTGTCATTTTCACGCACGCCACCACAAGATTACGCATCCGTCAGAGAGAGAAAGAGAGAAGGAAGGAAAAAAATAACATATGAACTAATCAACCTTCAAACAGTGTCAGTAAATAACATTCACGTACCTTGTAATGTGCATAGTTCACCTCGAACAATTAATAAAGTATCTTTTGCAAGTACTTCATCTCATAATTTAATAATTCAGAGAAAAGTGTGCTTCATATCTGTTACTGAAATTCCAATTAAAACCGTATTTTCAGTAGCTGTTGCTGATTAAATTTTGAATTCAGAGCTGTTTCCTTCAAAGTGCATTGATTAATTCAAGCATTTCCTATGCATTAAAAACTGAGCTTGGTAGTTAAAAAATGTACCATTTATAAAATTGTAACATGAAGATTATGGCAAACATTTTCTCAAATTCCTCTTTCGTACATGTATTATGCACGAGGCTTTTAATTAACATTTGCATTATATTTTTTTTTTCAGTTGAAGGATATCATACTGAAGATTACACAAATTGTTCTGTTCCCTTGTCAGTTAAAGTTATTTAGTTGAAGTCTCCAATACCAAGATACAAGAAACCAAACATAGTGTTGTGATCATTCCAAGGCTTTGGCATTCAGTTCGGGATATCAAATAGGCTGATAGTTTGCAGATTGCTATAGTATAAGCAGTTTGTGTTCACAGACAGATTGTATAACCAATTCCAGGTAGATTTCAGTTCCTTGCTTTACCGGAGAATTTGTGTCAAAAGTAATTCATTGAGATTTCAGACAAACCCCTCCATATCAGATCCCAGGCAGATCTCATTCTATTCTTAAGTCTTAATTCTACACATATCCAGCCACACCTCTGATAACAAATCTCTGCTCCAAATCTCATATCCTGCCATGATCTAGACACACCACAACAGACCTACAGCCCTGCTCACAAATCCTGCCTAGGAATCTAATTGGAAAACTATATCTGAAGTGAACATTTCTCTTGATAAAATATGAACGATAAGCAAATCTCAAGCTCCCTTATAAATCCTGACTAGCAAATCTTATTGGAAAATTATATTTGAAGCGAACACTTCTATCGCTAAAAACATGAGAATGGTGATCAAATCTCAAGCCCCCTCATAAATCCTGACAAAGAATATTACTGAAAAAATTTTTCTGAAGTGAACATTTAAATTAGGTTTTCTTAAGCTTTTCAGCCCCACATGTGGGCTATCTCAGCTATTTTAGCCCTCATGTAGGGCTGAAAAGCTTAAAAGAAAACCTAATCTAAATATTCACTTCAGAAAAAAACCCCACTTCTATCGATAAAACATGAACGGCAAGCAAATCTGTTATTTGTTATTAAGTGCATGGGGTAAGTGGGGATCATCAGTGAGATAACTATTCCACGTGTAAATCATCAGACCTACATCATTCCCACTCAATATAAATAAAGAAATACTGAAAAAAATGAACGAGAACAAGAGCAAAAACATAAAATAAATCTAAGAATAACCCAAAAAATATATAAAAAATTCCTGAACTGATCTGAAATGAGTGGAAATTTTTTTTTCTCTGGGGCTTAATCCCATTTAGAATGTCTGACCAGACGGCCTTTCAGTATCAACTTATAAATCAAAGTCTTACTGCCCTAGTTAAACCTGCCTTTCATTTCTGACCTTTCATGTTGGCTTAGTAGTATGTTGATCAATGGAATTCACAATAAATTCATTTAACCATGGATTACAAGCCAAGACTAGTTGAGCATATTCCTCTGCGGAAAAAATGGCAATATCTCTCTCATTCATGAAAACTTGGTCACACTTCCGATTATTCTTATTCTCAATTAAATTATCCAGAGTCTGTTTAGTTGAGTTTTTTTTTTTCCCATTTAATCTTTCCTCTTTCTGGTGTTTTACATTACTGGCCATGTCCAGTCCCTACAAGTCAAGCATTCACAAATTCATGCATATACAAAATCCATTCCTTGCTATAAGGGCTCCAAGATTCTCTAAACATAAGAATGCCAACACACATGTATGTCAGTAGAGACATCTGGCAGGCTATATCACTATCTCCTCAGCCACTAGACAGCTCATACACATTGTACATATATCTGCTATAGTTAGCCAGTGCATGTGACGTTGTTGTTGCTTTTGTTACCATGCTATACCCTGTATCATGTTACGATGCTATACCCTGTATCATGTTACCATGCTATACCACGTATCATGTCTAGCTTTCAATCATGCTCTGGTGAATGTATAGGGCCAGGTGTTGGCACTTTATTCCTTACAGCTACACCTGTAGAACTGTATGTTTGATGGCACCAAATACCCACACGACATCTGGTAACCTTCTCTTTTTCTTCATATCCAGATTTGCATGCCAGAATTTAGCCACACTTCAATCAATTCTGCTTGCAATGTTCACAATGACCTTTCCAGTTTGTGGTTTCAATTGGGCAGACTTATCTCATATGAAATAAATTTCACAGCAATTTTATACTGGATCTCAGTTTCGGTCGTGCTTACCAAATTTTCAGTGGCACGAATGAAGGGAATGGGACTTCAGCAGACACTTTTTTACTATATGAGACGCGACACGATGAAATCAGGCGCTCATCAAACTGAGGCCACCGGAGAATTCATGTGTTTTATAAGAACGAATGAATTTTTAACGCAATTCTTTTTTCTTCACAGAACCCTTCTATATCGATCTAAAAATGCATTTCAGAGTTACATTTACTGAAACAGACTGAGTCAAAGCCCAAAACTTGTAATTTAATGGCATGGCCTAATGAGGATTAATAAGGATTGACAAAAGTGATCGACCATTTTCTCACTAAATTCAGCTGCAGCAACAGGTCACCCCCATCGTCTTTAATTCCTAATATCTCGACTTCTACTTAAGGTAGAACAATTTTTTTTTCACAGATAGGAAGTGAAATGAATAAGCTTCACAGTGATACCAATAACTCCATATGGTCAAAATCTGACGAGAGCCTGATTTCATTGTGTCGCATCTCATATGTCTCTCGACCAGTCAGAATGAATCGCAAGACATTGGACTCAAAGAGAGAAATTGCGGGTTGAATGTGATAAAGGTGGTCTGACATTGATGTTTTAATGTAGCAGAAATTGAAAGAACATTCATATCTGAATAAGAAAATATTGCTGTTATGAGCAGATTATATCAAAATGTTCTCTCGTGAATATTCAGATTCATGTGCTAAACTGTTCTTTTTTGCCAGTTTCTCTTCTGTCCTTAGCTGTTGCTGAAGACCCCCCCCTCCCCTACCACCACTCTCTTCAATTTGTAATATCTCAAGCTACTTAGACAAGCCAGCGCAAAACTTTCTTTTATCACTTTAAGGTTTTGCATGATAGAAATAACTCAATGTGGAAAACTGATATATGACACATTCTGACTGGCTGTGAGACATATTTATCCATAAATTATACATGAACTGGCCCATCGCTTTTAGCTCCTTTCATACAAATATACAGCATGGGATTAAGCCACTGTCTCTCCATGAGCTGATGAGGTTAGAATAAACTCAAGTCCATGCAACCCATTTATGTTAGTTTAATATAAAATTGACAAACAAAACTAACTTTCATGCAGATTATTCAATGCAATTTGGCCATTCCCTCATCATGATGCATGGGGAGCTGGTGCATAACACAGTTTTTGACAAACAATTATTTCTATTCTCTATTTTTGTCATGGCACATGATGTTAAAAAAACAAAAAAACAAAACAAAACAAACAAACAAACAAACAACAACTTATTTTGTCTATGTAAGTTGCCAAAAATTATGTGTCCCAGTTATGCAGGAAGGAAATCCTGAACATATAAAATGTTGTTAAATATGTCTATGAACTCTTCAATAATTTTGAAACAAACCGCTTTAAAAATATCACTGTTTATAGAAAGTCCAAATTAAAAAAAAAAAATCTACAATTACAAAAACAAAACAAAACAAAACAAAAACACAATGATGATGACAAACATTTACTATGAATATGTAAATCCTCATGAAGCTGGGAAAAGGAAAACAAAGCTAAACACTTTGACCAATGGCAAAGCTAGTGATCTGTTTGAAAATTTTGCATGATTGAGGTGGTTGCATTACCGCAGTATAAAGTAACATTCCATTGGAAAGGGTGCTAGGTTGTGGTGGTGGTGGGGGAAAGATGGTGGGGTGGAGGGAGGAGAAGGAGGGGGGGGGGGGAACTCAACAACTGTTCACCATGGCTTAGAGGAAAAACACAGCTAGTTATGAACTGAATCTTAGTAATTATATAAAAAATAAACCCATTAAAAGAGGATACAATAGCTTATGGTTGGTGACTCTGATAGGATGAAATATGACAGACCCTGGTCCTTGCTATTCCCTCTGGGTCTGATTTAGTTCTAAAACTGTTTGCATCATGATATTGAGTCACTTCCAGAAATGGCAGTGTCTAAAGGCAGGGCATATAATATTGAGATACGCCCACAATGAAATCAGACATTCATCAAAACTGAGGCAACCGGAGAAATCACCAGTTTTTCAACAGTGAATGAATTTTTAAGGCAATTTTTTTCTTCTTCCCAGAGCTCTTCTATATCTGTCTAAAAATGCTTTTTAGTGTTAAATTTGCTGCAACAATTTGTGTAACAGTCCAAAAATTGTGATTTAGTGCCATGGTCTAATAAGGATTCATAAGGATCACAATGGCTGGCTATTTTCACACTGAATTTAGCTGCAGAAACAGGTCATCCCCACCATCTTTAATTGCCAATATCTCGACTTCTACTCAAGATGGAACAAACAATTTTTTACACATAGAGAGGGAAATGAATATTTTCACAGTGATACCAATAACTCCCTATGCTCAAAATTTGATGAGAGCCAGATTTCATCGTGCCGCTCTCATATTATTTCCAGCTGAAATATGATAATTCTATGAAATTTCATGATTCTTGAGATTTCATGACTTAGGAAATTCAGCAACATGGTAAAAATTTTATGGGTCTGGATTTCATGAGAAATCCTACTGTCATTCAAAAATGACTGGATAACCAAAAAGGTAAAGTAGAATGTTTGAGGGATGAGGGTTAATGCCGTGATATGGAAAATGTGCCCAAACTGATGTAGCAAAACACTGAAGACTTAATTTCTTTATGTCTGGGATAAAATTTTTCTACAGGTGCGGTGGTGGGTGAAGAAGAGAAGGGATAGGGAGGGGGTGTTAATGATCTGGTACAAACATTCACATTAAAGCAAGGCCATCCTGCTATTTCAATTGAACCCTCTCCCAAAATTAAAAAAGCACATTTTCACACACAGGAAAAAAAAAAAACCCAATGTAACTAACAGATTAATTTTTGTAAATCCCAAGCCCATTAGTTTTTTCCTCTAAGTCCTTCAAACAATGTTGTTGTTTTTTTGATGCAAGATGCACAATCTATGGCAAACAAATGGGGTAAAAATTTAAAAATCCAATGCTGCAAATAAATATAAGGTAAACTGTTCTAAACGTTACCTAAAAAATAATCGTCAACTTCCACTACACAAGATAGAGAGAAAAAAATGAGATTGGCATGATGAAAAATAAAGCATGTGAGTGATTCTCATGTTTATAACAAACAGCTATAAGTCTACAAGAATCCAAAATGACATATAAAAAACACTGCACGATGGGACAATATAAAAAAATAACAACAACAAAAAAAAACAACAACGCCATGATGACGCATGCATGCCAGACATTTTGAAATGTTTCAGACAATTTCGAACCACAGGTACTGAAAGAGACATTTAGAAGAACTGACGGAGAGAGGGTCACAGTAAAACATTTTTTGCTGCAGTCCAATTATGTTTATTAAAAAATACAGCTGAAATATGGTGTTATTCTTGCAGCTCAAGTCTTGAAATTTTGACGGCAAAGAGAATAAAAAATAAAAATAAAATAAAGGAAAAAACATAACTTTCAAATAAAGAAAAAAGTTTGGTTTTTCACGGCCTCTTTGAAATATATCATTCCAGTTCCAATGCAAAACAATTTCTCTTCAACACTCAACAAAGCACAACATCAGGAAAATTTCTCTCTTGACTACAAAGGCAGGCAACCACAGTCACATCGAAATGCTTCAAGGACAATGCGGAACAGGAAGACAACTGATGCGAAAGCAGGACTGGGCCACCATGTGACAAGAAGATATAAATGTTTTCCACCTTCACGACCCTGACTGTGTGACATTCTCATGAGCTCTACTGGTCACGAAAATATGATTTTGAACTTTTGCCATACAGATTTCCCCATGAATGCATATCAGACTTTGGTATGTATGAATATCGATCTAAAGAAATGGAGAGAGAATCAATTTGTCTCGAATGCATCAATTACCCGATAGGAAGAGTTCCTATTCAGACATAGACTGTAGGTAATGTGGCGGTGGTAAAAATATGCAATGAATAAAGAAGAACAGGTTAGTCAAGAATGTTTATATAAAGATCCATATATCGATAACTTTGTATTTACTATAATTTGGCATAATAACATGTATTTGATAACAATACTTGTTTTCTTAGGTAAAAATGCTTATACAAACTGATACGATGGTAATTTAATATCTAGCATAACCTATGGCCACTATTAGACAATTAATTGTATTGGATATTGATACCTCTATGTTCCTAAAATATTTATTCAATTAAAAAAAAGCAAAACGGAGAATGAAAGATGGTCACTTCAAGGAGAACTCAATACATCATGCACTAGTCACTAAAGTAACTAAATGTGAATTGTAAAGATAACTTAAAGGTGACATTTAGCTGATTTTACAACCTGTGAAACAAAAAAAGGCCATCAAACCCCACACAAAGACACAGGTCTGTACTCTATTTCAATACCCAAGGATAAGAAGGACTCGAGTCCGTTTTGAAAGAATCTGTCTGAAAATGTATGAAATCTGACAGGTATTTTTTTTTCTGGGAGCTTCATTTGCTTTTTTATTTCGGGTCTTATAGTTGAATAAAGGCTTTACTCCGACCTGCCTTTCAGAAAGAAAGAGTGTTTGTCAATTGTGGCACAAAATAATCACCTGCAGGTGATGTTTTGCTCAAATGGCACAGGAAACCTTTTTTTTTTTTTTGACAGTTGATTATTAGTCACAATATTGACAAAACTCGTATAGTGAGCCACAGAGCCGTATCTCACAGATCTATTCAATCATCAGAATCAGACTTTTTTCATACAAGAAAAGGTCCCAAAATGTTTATGTTAAAGTTCTACCAATTGCTGTGTACGTATTCTGTGAGGTTTGATTGCCTATGAGGCATACACAAGTTTACAACATCTTTATTAATATAACTTGTGCTTTTTTAATGACATAATAAATACCGGTGAGAAGTGAAAATCAATGTGACACTATCTATGTGAAAAAGAAATCAACGTACATCTAGGAAATCAAAAGACATATGAAAAGGAAATAAACATACATCTATGAAATAAAAAAACGTATGAAAAGGAAAACAACGTATATCTATGAAATAAAAGAGATGTGTAAAGGAAATCAAATTCACATCTATGAAATCAAAAGACATTTAATTATCACATCAAAATGACACTCGAACACAAAGGATAGGTACAAATGACAACAGTTCTATGCCATTCTCTCCGAGCTATGTGACAACTGTCAGACAAGTTTTACCTTTATAGAAGAGATACCAGTGAGCCGCGTCGTTTTTCTGCACCCAGATGTGATTGGCTACCGCACACACAAAGGACAGGAGGACGAGTACCAGGAAAAGCAGGAGGATCTGAGGGGGAACAAAGATGTCACAGGCGGGACGAGTATTTGGTGAGAAATGAGAGAATGATGAATGGATTAATGGATGGAACAAAACAAAAAAAAATGACAAATGGACAAAATTCATTTAATGGTGAAAATGAGTAGAAAAAAAAAAAGAAAAAGAATGGAAATGCATGGATAAAAGTGATTACGTGATGGATAAATGATTTGATTGAAATAAGGAATTGATGGGAATAAATTGACAGAAATAATAAAAAAATGAAATAAATGGAACATTCTGATAAAATGATGGGAATAAAAAAAAAATGATAAAAGAATGGAACTAAAAGGACAGAAATGATAAAATGATGGAAAATAAAGCGATAACAAAGATAAAATGCTGAAAATGAAAGGTAATGAATGATAAAATGAAGAAAACAAAAGACAAGACATGAGGGAATGACTGAAAACTAATGATAACATGGTAGAACAGAATGCATAAAAATGACAAAATGATGGAAATGAATAGACAGAAATGGTAAACTGATGAATAACTAATTAGACAAAAATGGTAAAATTATGAAATAAATAGTAAGAAATGAGGAAAAATGTAAAAAATGGTGAAAAAAAAAAAATGTTTTAAATCATTCCAAATAATTCCCAGCCAAAATTTACTTTTGAAATGGCATATGGTCAAGGCAATGGACATCAGATTAGGTAAATTCTCAGAAATTCTTTGAGTCATGAGCGATAAAGAGTCATTAGCTTGGTTTGTCCCCTCCCCATCTTTACCTGCGTGTTGGTCATCTTCTCCACGTTTGAGCGTTTGAGTGGGGTGGTAGTGGAGTTGAGCATCAGCTTGGACTGGTGGCCAGTGTAGATTACAAGGCCTGTGGACAGAGATATCAGAGGAAACAAAATAAGATAAGATGGGGCAAGGCAAGATAAGGCAAGATAAGAGAAAAGGTGAGAGGCTGAGATAACCACCACATCAGGAGGTTGAAAAAGCTCATCATAACCGTAATCGTAACCGGTGAGATGAGATATGATTGGATAGGGCAAAGATAGAGATTGTTGAGGTATGATATAAGATAAAACACATGATAAGAGATAAGATCAGAGGTAAGGTAAGAGATATGACAGATAAGGAAGGAAAGGACAGGATAGAATAGTGTGGGATAGGAAAGGACAGGACAGGACAGGGTGGGATGGGACAGGATATAAAACAATAAGACAGGATAGGATAGGATAGTACAGGATAGGATAGGATAGGTCATGACAGGATATGGCAGGGTAGGACAGGATGGGATAGGGCGAGATAGGATAGGATATGGCAGGATGGGATATGACAGGATATAATATGTCTTGCGCCCAGGGCAAATGAGTCAGAAGTCGCGCCGGGCAATCTCGAGTTACCGTCGTTTTTACCTATTTTCCAACTCCGATTTACACCAGATTTTTATTTTTTTCATTTTAAAAAAGGTTAAATTTTGTTTTGTGAAAAAAAACAAAGAAATAAATTTTATACCTGAGTCAGAAATTAGAAACGACAGTAGCTCAAAATCACCCAGCACGACTTCCAACTCACTTGCTCTGGGCGCAAGACATATGATAGGACAGGACAGAATAGGATAGGATAGGATATGAGAGGATGGGATAGGACAGGACAGGATATGACAGGATAGGACATGACAGGATGCAATACAACAGGAAAGGACAGGACAGGGCAAGAGAGGATAGGACATGATGAGACTGGAGAATATGGGATGACACAAAATGGCATAGGATACAATGGGCAGCACAGGCTGGCATATGATAGGACAGGACAGGACATGCTAAGACAAGATAGGACAGGGCACATTAAGACCAGATAGGACAGGACAGAATAAGATGAGACAGCACAGAAAAGGGTACAACAGGATAGAAGAGGATGGGACAGGACAAGATGGGATGAGATAAAATGGTGCTCTCCTATCCATATCAGCATTTTCTTTCCATATGCCTTTAGCACGAGTCGCAGTAAATCAAGCACCATTTTTAGTTCACTCTGTTACGTTACATTCTCTAATACGTCTTTCAACCTTCTAGTGGAGGTTATCTCGAAGGGGTTTTGTTTAAACAAACAACAAACAAACAGAAAGCAAATCATATTTTTCCTTAAAAAAAAAAAAAAAATAAAAAAAACACGAAAAAAAAACAAAAAAAAAAAAACACTCCCCACACTCCCATTAAATGAAAAGTGTCCAATTAAGAGAACAGCTGGCATAACAGCAGATCTTGCACTATTAATTTGCACTATCACAGCAAATGACATTTGTCAAATTAAGAGAAAAGTATGCATAATAACAGCAAGATTTGCTACTATGACCATAATTCATTTGTCTGTTGGTGAATTCGTAATGGCTGGACAGCTACCTGGAGTTAAGCAAGCCAAGAAGACTTGGTTATTATGTTTGATATAAGTTTGTACTTACCATACACCCAGCTAGTGTTTTTCAGACATGCTCCTCTCAACAGGATCTGATCTGGGCCTAGTGGAACGGCTCTGAATGTTAGGAATGAAAGTAAATAAAATAAGAAAAACAAATTAGAACAAAGGGTTATACTCTCAATGGGCCTAATGGTGGGGAGAATCAAAACAAATGACAATAAAAACAAAAACAAATTAGAATAAAAGGTTAAACTTTGATGGGCCTAATGGTACTGCTCTAAAAAGTTAGGAATAAAAGTAAACGCCAAAAAAAGGCAAATTCGAACAGAGAGTTATGCTTTAAATGGATTTAATAGTTTAGCCCTGAAAGATAGAATGAAGGCAAAAGAAAAGACAAATTAGAACAAAAGGTTATACTTTAACAGGCTTAATGGTACAGCTTTGAAAATTAGGAATGAAAGTAAACGAAACAAGAAAAACAAATTAAAACGAAGGGTTATACTTTAATGTATTAACTGCTGCAACAGGATTTTTTTTTTTTTTTACGGGAAATGGACAGTGTAAGAATCTGGTTCTGAGAATACTCTAAAATCAAATTGCAGAAAACAAAAATGAACAGCGAGGGATTATTGATTATTAACAACATGCTGATTTACAGCCATAATATGCTGTACAAATACTACATTATTCACAAAGATTTGAGATCTTGGGTGTCAACACTGTGTGAAAGTAAAATCATCAAACTGATGGTGAATGAAGGTTCATGAAGAGTGAATGTAGTTAACTGCTCAGGTGATCAGTTTAATGACGGAGGTTAAATCCAAAGCAAACAAAAAATGCTTCATGAAAATTTGTAATGATCATATGTGATAGTTTGAGTTGGATGTGAGCTGCCAGATAACCTGGATCCAAAACGTAACACTTAAAATCGTAAAGCAAGGCAAAAAAAAAATAATAGTAAGTCCTCAGAAATACAGACAATACATTCTACGATCATTAAATCAGTTATTCTATACGATTAATGATCAAGCGTTCGTCTACAGATAGATTAGCCTATAATTTGCCAAAAATTTGTAATAAAATAAAAATCATAATAAATAATCTTCATGTTAAATATATTAAAATTAAAATGATCTATTTCAGCAGTCAGTTACACTGTAGCAATAGAAGTCTGATTCAATATGATAAATAATTGCACCACAATAAAAGTGGACTTTTGCTGATCAAATTATTTGTCTGTTCTTAATCTGGTCTCCAGACAAACTAACCTAAATTTGCCAAAAATTAATAAAATCATGGTAAGTGGTGATCATATCAAATATATTAAGTTTAAACATTTTATTTCAGCACTAAGTTGTGCTGCAGTCATCGGAATCTGACTTAACATTGTAAATAAATGTATCACAATAAAATTGAACTTTTAGTTGATCAATTTATTTGTCCGTTCATAATGCACACAAATAAATTCTAGGGAAAAAAGTGAGATTGCTAATAATAAAGGTATCAGGAGAAATTTATCAGTCTATTTTCAAAGCATTCAGGTCGGATGGACCTGACAAGAATCTGGTATGATCAATAGACGTCAAAAATACTAACATGTGTCTCACGCCCAGGGAAATGAGTCGAAAGTTGCGCTGGCCGATTTCGAGCTAAGGCCATTCTTAACTATGTTCTCAACTCTGATACCAAATTTATTTTTTTTTTTTTCCAGGCTGAAAAGATTAAATTTTCATTTTGTGAAAACAAAAAAAATTTGGGTTTCTGAGTCGAAAAATAGTTCAAAACGGCCGCAGCTTGAAATCGCAAAATGGCCGTAGCTTGAAATCGCCCCCACGACTTCCAACTCATTTGTCCTGGGCACAAGACATATTATTGATTATGTAACCAATGTTACACAACAGAGATAGGCGATAAACAACATTCTGTCCCAGCCCAGTGACAAAGCTGTGCTGTCATGATGTCAATGAAGGGGGTGAGGTGGGGGACAGTATGAATGGGGTGGACGGGAGAGTGACCGGATGCTGTCATGACATCTATGAAAGGAGAGGGTGAGGGACAGCATGAATGGAGTGAACGGAAGGGGGGAGGGGGGGATACGGGAGGACATGGGAGAGGGGGGGTGGGGGGGAATGAGTGAGATGGATGGAGTGAATCAGTGAGTGAAGGTACAGGAAAAAAAAGAAAGAGAAAGAATACCCTGTATTAAGCATAACTTTGTTTCAAAGAAACACAATATGAAAATTAAAAATTTTCAAATGCAAACCAGCAAACCCTCTAAAATTGATTTCTTCAGGAGTTGTTAAAAAAAACTGTATAATGACACTAAATGATTATCACAAAGTTCATAACTCATGACAACGGAGACCAATGACTTGTTGCATATGGATGAACGACAAAAATTTCAATTTTAGTTTCGAGATAACGTCACTTGTAAAATTAGAGAATCTGAAACAATTGTTATAACTCTCTTATTTCTTTTCAATTGCCATGGTTTGCATTAATGAATTTTGTAACATACACCACAATAAAAATCTTAACTACAGCATGAAGAAATGACCCACGATGAAAATCCAAATTTTGACGTTAGCCACTATGCGACGGGACTGACAAAATTTATTACACAATTCATCCCAATTTTCGCAAAGTGATGAAAGAGCAATAATACAGAATAGGGTATTCGTCACTTTGCGAAGGACGAAATTTCTATTCAGTTCATGGCATTCATTCACATAAGTTCTGCTATTTCACTTATTGGCTGAATGCTGATCCAGTTTGCTGTCAGTTATGGTACACAATTGATTGGGTAAATAGATAAAAAAATCAATGCATAAAACATGAAGGGAAAAAAAAATCTATTATTTGTTAAGTCGGTTATGAGCCACCATATTTCAATACCAGATGAGGTTACAGAATCAGCTGGGAGTATATCACATTACTGAAAGCCTCTCTAACTCATAAACAATAGCATTGCTTAATCAATGATTTCTGGTAGTGTGTTTTTTTCACTGTACACATATCTCAATTCAATCTTTTTTTTTTTGTTTTAAGTGTGGTTCTGTTTTTTTTTTTGTTCCCTTCTCCTCTTTCACTTTTCCTTTTTAACCCTAAACGTGTCAACAGAAACTGCTGGAGAATTAAGATTTCTGTAACAGTATTAAGTTATGGTCAAGGAATGGCAGTGTCGGCCTGAGGACACTGTAAGAGGAGCTCTCTCCTGCCACATTGCGTGTGTTATTAGATAAGTGATTCAAGGGCAAAGTACATTGCCCAAGTCTTTGTCAGACTGACCCCCCCCCCCCCCGACAGATCTTGGGTTAATTTGTTTTAATAAATCTGTTATTTTTAAAAAAATTAGTTGACATCTAAGAGCAGCCATTTTTAAAAGTTTTATTTGACTTTCTATATGTCTTAGTCCATATATCTCTTATTTCCCTCTTCAACCGTTTTACTTTCAGGATATATCATGTTATTTATTCATCGCTTAGGTTTTTATCTTTTAATTTACAACCAACCATTCCCTAAACTTCTGAGAGAGAGAGAGAGAGAGAGAGAGAGCATGTAAGAAATACTAGATGACTGGGCTCGTTTTTTTTGTATTTTGGATGGCACAGTCAAGAGGAAACTATTCTGCTTGATTCAGTGAGGTAAACTGTTTAATCATAATTCCTGATGGTCACTTTGAAAGCTGTTACTATGGCAACCTTAAAATATTAACAAGAATGACAAATTCAATACCTGACTGTTAGATATGGTTAAGGTGAATGAATGAAAGTGTAACTTGTTAGATAATTACATTTCAAAAAAAAAACAACAAAAAAAAAAAAAAAGGAAAAATCTGTTTCTATGATATAAAATTTTTTGTGTTGTTAAACTTGCCTTTTCTTGTTGAGACTGTCATAGTCGTCTCCATCTATGCTGTTGTAACATAACAGGTCATTACAGGATAAATTTACAAAATATGAAAATATGTCCGTTGTCAAAGTGCAGCACTGCTAAAATGTGCCAAATTTAAAAAAAAAAAAAAAATCTCTAGAGGCAGACAAGTCTGAATTTTTCTCCATACCCATTTTAAATTTTGATATTAAAAAAAATTTTTCAAAAAAATATATATAAAATATAATAAAATTTTAAAAGTAAAGCAGTAATAACAATACAATTTGAAATTCCAAACCATGGAAACAACCACTTCTAATGCAACAGAGATGTGTGTGTACAGTAGAATGCAGATATATTTCCTTTGTAGAAAACACCACTGCAAAAATGGCCATAACCCAGAATTGTTTGAAAATCATTCATGTTTTGATTTCTTCCTAGCACTGTGTCAAATATTCTGACGGATCATAGGTCTCTCCCTTTAAGAATGGAAGGGCCAAGGTTGCGCTCTCTAAATGCTCCGTCAATTTGCTTTTAAAAAAAAAAAAAATTCCATGAAATAAAGTATGAAGCTGTAAATCATCAAAAAAAAAAAAAATAAAAAAATCCAAATTTATGAAACAGTCTGGGTTAAATCTCACAAAGTTATGTTGATTTATAACTTTATAAGATCCTTATACATGACAGCTCAGACCTACTAGGTAATCTTTCCATAAGATATAAACTACATTTATTGTTTCTACTTTTACTTCACTAAACATCCTAACATTACTTTTTGGAACAACTGCCAAAGTAACGTCGCAGAAAAAAAAAAACAATAACAAAAAAAAAAAAAAAAAACCAAAAAAAAACAAAACTTTTTTTGATAACTTTGCAACAATCATTTTGTGAAACTGAACAGCTTTGTTCACAAGGGTGCTCACGTATGGACTTGAAAAAATTCGTTCAGTCTCCGTCGATCGGAATGCAACATAAAGCTGCCCATAAACCTTCTGTGAATGTCTATCTTCTCACTGACAAGACAAGGCAATGAGCAAGTGACAATTGTGCTGCCACACCTAAAAAGCTGTGCAAATACCAATCAACCAATCATGTCACACTCTATCTCTCTTTTTTCCCCGCCTCCTGATTTCACTCTCCCCTGTCGCAATGGGAGATCATTATAACCAGTTGCATTACTTCCCTTTGCCAGACATGAGAGGTGTTGAACAAGCAGCATAAAGAGGAAAAAATCACTTTACTTTTTGTCACCCGGAAGACTGATTGCAAAAAAAAATTTGGGTAAAATTACAACCCCCCCCCCCCCCCCCAAAAAAAAAATTATCCTTATTCCATGAATTTTGGGAAATTTTCACTACATTTGTTTGTTTGATTGTAATGGTACATCAGCACGATCGTGGCCATACTGTACCATACATAATAAGATATGCTCACATATCAAAAAGGCTGATCAAGTAGGAAAGAGAGTGGGACAGAAGACAGGAGCAAGGCAAGCAGAGAAGAGATTCTCCCCTGGAATGTCGAGGATGATAATCCACGGGAGGCTTCCTACCGATGGCTGGCTATCATCGCCTACAGGTGGGAGCACTGAACCAACTTATATACTCCAGGTCCCCACATGGGAGCTTCATTACATAGTTGGTTATAATACGTCTTTCAACCTCCTTGATAGTGGTTATTTCGATTCATTACATAGGTTTCAGAGAGCGCAAAGTGATTTTCCTTTTTTCTTTACACTGCTTATTCAGCACCTCTTGTGTCTGGCAAAGGGAAGTAATATGGCTGGTCAAAATGATCTCCCATTACTGTCTGATGGACAAAGGGAATTTCATTCTCAAAATTAAAAAAAAAAAATTCAAATTGTCTAACTTTCTTGAAAAACCTGGTCTAGGTATTAGCCATACAGCTACAGTAATACATGCAAAAACATCATTGCCAGTTAGATATTTGCATCGAGAAAACTTCCTAAATCTTTTCTACAGGAGAAACCAATTAAACTGTTATCGATGATATTATTACATTACTATCGATAAAAACAGAGATATAATGTACTGTTACTGAAAAGACTGTAAGACTGACTTATTTTTATTTGTTTCTTGAACTTCTGAAATACTGGACAAAAGCTGACACTGATCAAGTCAAATGGAATTTTCACTGGTTTCTTGTATGGAATCTCCCTGGAGTTAAGTGCATTCAAATTATAAAAATTATATTCAGTATCTGCATATCGGGAATGATAATCCAGAGCTATCAAGATTAACGAAGTTTGAGCTAGTTCTTTTCATAAAACCAATTTTATTCCAAAAATTAAGTAGTATTTTATTCCCTTGAAAAGCATGCAACTTCCATAATGTATGACAACAAAGTGAGAGAGACAGAGGTGGAACAAAGAGATATAGACACATCCACAGTTTGACACAAACACACAGAAACAAATACAGTATTTTCCCACTTTATATTTCTGCAGAAAAAAAATGTTTTCGTGGGTCTCAAATTTCCAATTTTATAATCTTTATGCATTTCAAATATCACAGTCCCTGCATTTCACTTAGACAAACACTTTACAAAATTATTTTGTCATTAAACAAAACACACAGGGAGTAAAACAATCAGAAGTGATGTCTTAGTTCATTATCATTAGTACAGATGGGTTTTCTTGAATAGCTTTACTTGGAATTTGCATGTGATGACGTAGTGATGCAGACTCTAGACACAAAACATTACTAACATATATCTATAATTCTTCTCAATGATTCATCATGTCAGTTTTGTTCTGCAAATGCCAAATTGCTATATCTACTCAAGTCATATAACCCTGTCAAATTATTATACACTAATCTGATGATCTGTCAAATTATAATGTATAACATCAAGTGATCTGTTAAAATATCATGCAATCTGAAATCATAGAATTCTAAGGTGATCATCTGTCACGATATTCTGTCTACTCAAATTATATAATCCTCAGGTGAACTGTCAAATTATTATAATATACATGTAACCTCAAAATTGATGTCAAATTATTATTTATGCTCGAGATATAAAAGTTAACTATTAAGTACTGATCACTCAAGTCATATAACCCTCAAGTGATCTATCAAATTTTTATATTTACTCAAGTCATATACCCTCAAGTTCTGTCAAATTATTATGTTTATCCAAGTCGTATAATCTCAAGTTCTGTCAAATTATTATGTTTACCCAAGTCACATAACCTCAAGTTCTGTCAAATTGCTATGTTTACTGAAATCATATAACCTCAAATTCTGTCAAATTTTTATATTTACCCAAGTCATATAACCTCAAGTTCTGTCAAATTTTTATGTTTTCTCAAGTCATATAACCTCAAGTCCTGTCAAATTTTTATGTTTACTGAAGCCACATGACCTCAAGTTCTGTCAAATTGCTATGTTTACTCAAGTCATATAACCTCAAATGATCTGTCAAATTATTACGTGTACTCAAGTCATGTAACCCTCAAGTGATCTGTCAAATTATTACGTATACACAAGTAATACAACCTCAAGTGATCTCTCAAATTATGACGTATACTCAAGTCATATAACCCTCAAGTGATCTGTCACATTATTATGTATCCTCAAGTAATATAACCTCAAGTGATCGGTCAAATTATTATGTCTAAACAAATCATATAGCCCTCAAGTGACCTAAAGGCTTAGCGTGGGCAAAACGGGAGTGCCAGCAAGATAGAGAAAAGAAAGAAACAGAAAAAACAAAAAGAGTGAGAGCAAGAAAGAGCAAGCTGCAGGAAAAGTGCATGGATCACAGAGAGGGATAAGTAATAGTGTCACCTGTGATGGGAATAGTCATTCTTCTGTTTCCCAACCCTATATGATGGGAAACATAAAATCAGGCTCCAGCCATTTCTCAGATCGTTAAATGACTTTTGTCTGATACTGTAACTGAAGGTCATGACCTTTTATCCCTTGTTTATGTCATTACACGCAACACTTTTCTTAAACTTTGTTCTATTTTTTCTTTCTCACAGGAGATTTCCAAATTCATTTTACTTGTATCTTGTGCTAAATTGTGAAGTTCTGTCATACATGTGGAAATCTCCCATGAGAAAGGAAAAAAAAATGAAAGTATCTTTTTTTTTTTTTTTTTTTAAAGTGTTGCATGTGATGATATAATCAAGGGACAAAGAGTCATGACCTTCTGTCACAGCATCAAACAGAAGTTTGTTTGATAAAGTACATGTGCCTCCTTGCATTACAAAAAAAAAAAAAAAAAAAGGGTTAGGAATAGCTTGCAGATAGAATAAAAGATGAAGATGGAAAGGATGAAAATATAAAAAAATAGATGCTTGGAAGTGGCATTTGAGATCTACCTCTACTTCTTTCATCAGACAGATGACAGAAAGGTTGCTAATGTCCTTATGCAGGTGAGGAATGAATGTGCAAATGGTACCCAACTGATTTTTCCTCTCTCTCTCTCTCTTGTTTTTTTTTTTTATTTACTGTCGTGTTCCTTGCCAGATTTACAAGGACAGTCTTTTCCTGCCTCTTTTTTCATTGACCAAGAACAAAAAAAAAAAAGAAAAAGAAAAGAACTAAAACACGAATGAAAATCTGGGCAAGTTTAGTTTTATCCATGCCAGGATGAAATGGGAGCTCACTGTGCTCAGCCCTATTACTTCCCTTTACCAGACACAAGAGGGACTGGACAAACAGTGTAAAGAGGGAAAAAAAAAATCACTTCTGCGTTTTTTACTCGAGACATACACCATGAAAAATTCCAAAAAAAATTATGATGTAAAGAGAATGTTTTCTTCCTGTTGTTATAATTTTTTCAAATTTTTTGGTGATCGCTCTTTCGAATGACAAGAAGTAAAGGGATTGTGTCCCCTTTACACTGCTTGCTAAAATTGCTTTTGTCTGGCAAAGGGAAGTAATACGCTACTCAAAATGATCTCCCCTCACACAAATCTCTCTTTTGGGAGGGGCAGATAATCTGCAAAACGATCTCCCATTAAAAGCTGAACATACAGCAAATAATATTTATAATAATGATGATAGAGTGCATTTTTTCAGGACTTATTCCTAGACGCCAAGGGCTTAACCATCTATTATTTCTGTACAGTACAGGCTCTAAGTGCTTCACAATCTGTTACTACCCCGACCGATCCAATAGAGACACCCACAAACATTCTCAACCTCCTCAAAAGCATACCCGGTAGATCTCCCTGTTAGGTGCTCTAATACACCTTATCAGTCTCTTACAACCCACATTCTATGTCTGTAGCCACATACCAATTTTGACTGGGATTGAGTCTAGCACTCTTGCATTTCTTCACGTATACTGATGAATTACAAAAGAACAAAAGAGTTTAGGAAGACTTAGAATGTCATGCAGAGGATGATGATAGTGGTCTGAAGGCAAAGAGACAGAAATAAGGAGGGAAATATGTCTGTTCATTTGAGCTTTCAATAGCTATGTCATCTTCATATCGAACAAATTCACACTTTTTCACAATTCCATCTCTCCATCCATGTCCAGCTTATTTAAAACACAGATAGATGTCAGACAATCTCCATTGCTTCCAATTCATTGTAAATTCCATCAGCATATGAGATGCGACACGATGAAATCAGGCGCTCGTCAAACTGAGCTACCGGAGAAATCACGTTTTTCAACAGTGAACGAATTTTTAACATATTTTTTTTTTTCTGCACAGAACCCTTCTATATCAGTCTAAAAATGCATTTCAGAGTTAAATTTGCTGAGATAGATTGAGAAAAAGCCCCAAAATTGTAATTTAGCAGCATGAGTTAATAAGGATAAATAAGGAATAACAAAAGTAATCGGCCATTTTCTCACTAAATTCAGCTGCAGCAACGGGTCACCCCACTGTCTTTATTTATCAATATCTCGACTTCTACTTTAGGTAGAACAAACATTTTTTCACTCGAAGGGGAAACGAATCATCTTGACAGTGACACCAATGACTCCATATGTTAAAAAATTGACAAGAGCCTCATGTCATTGTGTCGCATCTCATATGATATTTCCTTTACATGACATGTTATTGCCATAGCCTTTCTGTTATATTTTAAAGGCTTGAAGAAGGGAGAGGTGAGAACAAAATCTCCAGATCATGAAGGTGAGAGGTCAGCTTACGTGACAGCTTTTGAGTTGGGAAAGATGAAGAGTCATAATTTCTGTCTTAAAATGGTTGCTATGACAACTGTAGTCAATCATATGGTAAAGTGCTGAATGCTAAAGAAAGTGACAGGGAAGAGTGATATGTAGGTACCACTTCCTGCAGCAGGAGGGAGGACTCACTTTTTACTGCCGATGCGGATGTTGCCCACGAAGTCGTAGAGGAATCTGTTTGGTTGTTCACATTCTATGATGCCTCGCAGTTCCGTCAGACTGTCTCCTGTGATGATGGTGGCTGTCGCACTTAAGCCCTGCCAAATGTAAACACACCGAACATTTGAAAGAAGTCAACCAATTCATGACAAGAAAATTACATACAACTTTGGGTACACTTAATTTAATTTGATAGATTCTTGGAAAATTCACAGGAAACTCTTGTAGCTTTTTTCATTTTGGTTCTTCTCTGTCTTGTTATTTTTCTTTTTTTTTTTCCGTGATATGAGACAAAAACAAAGAACCAGTGGACTGGCCATTCGGAGCATCTGTATCCGGCAGATATTTCTCAGGATATTTATTCCACCTGTCAGATGTGATCACTGGAACTCTGATGTCAACGAGACTAGTTAAGGTCTAACTATACAGATAAATCTCTCGTTATGGAGGGATCACTCACCTGCCGCAGTTTGAGATTGGTTTCCCCATCGAGATTGGATGTCTCTATGTAACACATGGCTTGAGGCTCACTGCGGACAGAAATACATGACAGACAATTGGCAGTTAGAAAGGGCAGCGTACATCATATTCTCAGGTAATGATAAGTTACAACACATTCTCAAGGAAGTAAATGTTGCAAATCTCATGATGGGCTGCATGTAAAATTTTGACTTCTTTTTCTACCTGAGACCATCTTCTGTATACACAAAGTGAATACGTCTCAAATCTATTTTGATCTCATACAGAGGCATATAACATGACAGGTCACTTTGGGGGGTAGGTGACAGTGGACAGAAAGACTGCATATTTACTTACATAATAATTATCTCATATCCACTGACTGGTACGTAATCTTGTGTTATAACTTGATAGACAAAGACAGCAACGGCAAACAAGAAGAAAGTGGTATGTGTGGAATGGGCTCGTTCTGAATCTCTTAGTTTAGTCACGTGATCAGGGAATTCCAGTTTCAATGCGTGAGGTCGGCTTTACCCATTG
>JBCEWB010058926.1:0-13782 GCA_039654565.1 Peronia peronii
CCCCCCCCCCCCCCCCCCCCCCCCCCCCCCCCCCCCCCCCCCCCCCCCCCCCCCCCCCCCCCCCCCCCCACACCCTTGGATTGGCCAGTTTAGTATCATTTTTTTTTTCTAATTAGAGAAATTCTTTCTGTTACAGATTATAGGTCCAAAATTTTCCTATGACTATAAAATTAGATATTATTACTGATTTTTTTTTATAGATAGAGGTAGTTAAAATTCAGCATAGTAAGTAAACTATAAAATTGAGAGAAAAGATTATATTTTTTTAGATGGTACTTTGCCAATTTTTTTTTTATTCTACTCCTGTTGATAGCAGTAACTGCTGAATTCAACGTGGATCTTATGACGATTTCTACTGTTTAAAAAAACAAATCACTGAATGTTGGTTGGGGAACTTACTTAATCACTGAATCAGGTTTTAAAAAGCGAGAGAAAGAGTTTCTAAAAGAGTACATTAGCTAATCAAATAACAAAAGCGTCAAGGCTACATTTGAGGCTCAAGTGCAGGGAGCATTAGAGAGTGAGATTTTCATATTTTATTGCCCATGTTATTTCGATGTCCTCTCTGCCGAATTGTAGCGTTTTGTGCATTATAGACAATAGATTTCGTTGCTGCTGCTGCTGTTATTGTTGTTTGTTGTTTGTTTGTGGTTGTTGTTGTTTGTTGGTTGGTTGGTTGGTTGGTTGTTGGTTGGTTGTTGTTGGTGGTGGTGTTGGTGGTTGTTTGCTGTTGGTGGTTGGTTTTTGGTTGTTGTTTGTTGTTGTTGTTTGTTGTTGTTGTTTTAATTTTTTTCATCACTTTTTTTCCCCCCTCATTTTTCTATCTTCAAAACTTACCAACATGTTTTCATCATATTTAGTCCACATACTTCCGTTGGCAAAATAAACAAAATGACACGGATTATTCATTGTAGTTTTTGGAACTTAACTTTTTGATAAACATGGCAATTTTGTACATATTTGATACATGTAATTGACACATTTTCGAAAATTCATCAAAAATAAACAAGCAAACGAAACTATCAATGAAATTTCATTTGGCCTTTTCATTTTTCAGATATTATATTTTGAAAATGACTTGTTAAGTTTGGAACGATTGGCTGTGATAGTAGCAGAGTAGCCAGATTTTGAAAAGCGGGGCAACTTCCAAGATAGCGACCACTGTCATGACTATCAGACATGTTGGCAAATTTCCAAGGACATATTTTGAATAACACAAATATGTCAATTATACATGACACAATAAAATGACCTAAGTCAAAGGCAAACAAAAAAAAAAAAAAAAGTTTTCAGGTGCCACCCCTCCCCCTCTCTCCCTTTAGATGTTGCCTGAATCAAATGAGTTCAGTTTTCTAATAAAATATAAACCTTTAATCATCTTCGGATGGAAGAAAGAAGTGTGATCATGCCAGTCCAATTTTGAATTAATGGTTACTCTCAAATTTTTGTGTATGCTCGAACTTGCTCGGTGCATTCATTTTTAAAATTTTAATTTCAATAAGTAGGTGGAAATTTTGATTCTTCCTGAAGTAAAAAATTAGCCCTGTCTTGTTCTTGGTATTGAGAATGAAGAACATGCTTCTCACACCACTTAACACTTTAAGGCTACTTTTAAGTTTTTGCTGAACTTGAGTCCGTGTCATTGTCATGTAGTCTTGATGTTGTAGCCAGACTTAAGTTCGTGTCAGTGTAGAGTAGTCTTGAAGTTCTGGTTAGCATAATCCAAACTCTAACCCTTTGCAACTGCCTCCGTGTTCTAGCCTACCCACCGACACCTTATGAAGTTGAAGATTTTAAAAATCGGACGGGAAAACGATGACGTAATACGACTGAGCAGACTATAAAGTTTAACTATAAAACTAGCCCAACTTAAGTACAGTCAGAGATTCTCGTTAGAGGCAATGGGGCACGATGACTAGAAGAACTTAAACACGTCTGGACACTTTGTGTTATATTGACCCTAAAATTGTAGGTAGAAATTACTAGTGTGCCAGCTTTTTCATAGTGATAGGGGCCTATGTGTATTTAATAATATTTTTTTAAAAAATGACAGTTCACACGTAATGACATTACTTTCTTTTACTGTTTTGCATGTTAGTTGGAATTTGATTAGAAAGTGCAAAATATTTGCGAGGACTCCAAGATTTACGATTAATGATTGGCATTTTGCTACGTCTAGGGTCAGCCCTAAAAATATTAGTTGAGACTGATTATTATCGTTTCTATGGTGAAGTTTCTTCCTGTTCAATAAATATACAGTATAGATCTAGAGCTATATTTTCATGGTAATATAAGACTAACATTTTGTCATCGATTTAAGTATTATTTTGGAAAATCATTAAACTAAAATATATAATGCCTGAGTCTTTGAGAAGATCGGCTCCTTCACACGTCTAAGGTAAAAACCAAACTATACTGCATACATGTACTTCATGCACATTTCATCGTAACCCTAAAATTCCTTTGATGGAGAGAGAACATGTGGTTAATCAAAACTTGATAATTTATCTGTTTATTTATTTATATTTTTTAATGATAAAAAAAGTCGATTTGGACTTCATATTAGATCTCAGTGGTCTCGGGGTGTAGATTTATCATTTCATTCTCACTTCTCGATAGGGAAATGCCACTTTGACTGTCGTCTCTTTGCCTTCTTTCCCAGGTTGTCTGGAAGGACTTGAAGAGAGGAAGAGGGACGTGGAGAGAGGGAAAGGGGGGGGGGAGGAGGGAGAGAGCGAGCGAGAGAGATGGGGAGAGAGATAGCGAGCAAGAGAGAGAGAAACGGAGACATACATATAACCTTCACATATACGAAAGAAATAAAGAAAGAGAGAGCTAGAGAGGAGTGGAGAGAGAGAGACAGATCACAGATATTGGCACAGATACCAGTATAATCTGTGAGGTGATAATGTCATTATCTCCTGAGAAATATCTCTCCGTGTGGCAATGCCATTTTGACCGTCTTCTTTCATTTTTTCAAGGATTGTCTGCAGGAATCGTAGAGAAAGAGAGCGAGAGAGAGAGAGAGAGAGTTAAGTGAAAGAAGAGAAATGGTGACTCACACATACACACATAACCAGAGAGAGAGAGAAAAAAAAACAGAACGAGAGAGAAAGAGAGAGACTTTACATAGGCTGCTGAGATTGCTACATACCAATGTACTGATGTTATACTAAATGCCACTTTGACTCTCTTTTCTTCAGTCCCAAGCTGGTCTCAGGAGAGAGAGAGAGAGAGAAAGAAAGAAAGAGAGAGAGAGAGAGAGGACAGAGAGAAAAAGAGAAAGAGAGAGAAACAGATTCAGTCATAGTATGAGTGTGAGTGTCGAGAAAGATGCTTAGAGAGAGAGAGAGAGAGAGAGAGAAAGAGACAGCTGGGACTGGTACCAGAACTAGAAAGCAGATGTCACGCGATTATCAAAGGCTAGGCAGTCACCCCTTAAACAGATTTCGGTGGTCAAATTCGAATGTTGACCACACTCCCGGGGGTGTGAGATACATTCCCTCTTATGGCGAAAAGATGTATGCACATGTCGTTATTTGCTCTGTATCTTTATGATACAGTTACATAATGATTGATCTATTAGCCGAGACCAAAGCGAGACCAAACTGACGGTGGTGAGGTCGGTAACTCGGCAATACGAAAATGACTAATCACAAGCTGTAATCAGTAGATGCCACGTACCAAATCTACAGTACAGTCTTCACAGTACAGTTACACCTTACAAACAGAGTAGAATTAATCATTAACCCTAAAAGAGTGGTGAAAAATAATTACCAGAAAGCCAATATTTTTGTAATGGATTTTATTTCAGTTGAAGAAACAACAGTTCAGACCCAAAGGCAATATGATTAAGAGAGGAGGGAACATTATTATGTCGTAGCTGTGCTCCGGGGTTTTCATTCAATATCTCCTTGACATCACATGTTTGTACGACCCTTTGGCTGATCACTTAGTTCATCACGAAAAGCAAAATGAATGCCTCCATAATATGGTACGGACAGACAAGGCTGGGCGAGGTAGTTGGACCTCAGAACTACGTGGTTGGTTACTGGTTAAGTGTCTGGATAATCTGAAAGCAAATAAAAATCAGTTTTCTTTTGAGTAATTTAAGAAATCCAGCTAACTGTTGCAATCTTTTCTCTTGCTCTTAAAAAAAAAAAAACAGCAAAAAAAAACAACTGCCGATTACAAAGCTGATGGGATGCACGGTCCACATCGGTGAAAATTCCAAATATATTTCCTCCACTTAAGATTTGAAGTCAATTCCAAGAGAGTCTTTGTATGTTTTTGCCTGTGTTTCCCCCGTCTACAAAAATACATTGGTTTAGTTCAATTTTTTAAACGGTCCAGAGGAGCGATCGGTGGGAGTTCTGCCCATGCGGTTTGTTATAACATCTTGAAGATGACCAAAATCTGAAAGGATTGAACGTTGCTGTAAACATTTTAGGAAAATGCTCCCCCGTCCCCCCACCCTCAACTCATTCTACTAAAATGCACTGGCGATCAGTGGGAGCTCTCCCACTATTTTTTATTTTTTTTACGCCAAGTTGAACATGACCGAAATCCGAAACGATTGAACGCTATCTAAACATTTTAAGAACAGAAAGTGAAATAATTGTTTATGTTGATCACGTCTTGTGGCTCGCCTAAGCGGTTAACTTTACATTGTTTAAAACATTTGGATTTTCATTTTGTTGTTACTTTATTATACAGCTTTAGAAACAAAAGTCAGCTTATTTTCTTTGCATTTTTTTTCACACTAATAATTTGAAACGATGCACTTTGAGGAGGAAGGGCATTCTCGCATATCTTAGCTGTGTCATGTCGTGGTTTTCAGCTTCTGGTGTCGATCACGCGATGTACTGCCTATCGGCTGATGACGCAGTTCACCACGAGGAGCACAGTCAGTTAACTCAGAACCTTCGTGTACCACGGACGGACAAGACTGGGTGAGGAAAGTGGATGTCATAGCCACTGTAAGTTAATGCTAAAGCATCTAGATCATCTCAAAGTAACAATTTTTCTTTCTCATAATTTCCCTTTCTCCTTCCTCAGAAAGATTGCCGATTGCAAAGATGGTGGGGGATGCAAGACTCACGGTTTTGCTATGAGATCACACTGAATTTAAAATTCCCGAATGCCTTTTCTGCGAGTTACAGATTTAAGATTTGTTTCAAGAGCGTGTTTCCCTTAACTTTTGCTTCCTCCATTTCACCAAATGCATTAGTTTACTTAGGTTTTTGAAAGTCCAACCAGAGCAGTCGACGTAGCTCTGGCCATGTGTTTTGTTGTCCCATCTTCAACATTACTAAAAATCTAGACGATTACTAATACTGCCGTGATTATTTACTAACTGTCAGACAAAATAGTTATTTCATGTTCAGCTTCATATTCAGAGAAACAGCTGTTTTATTTGACTTTTTTATGCTCCTTTAAAAAAAAAATAAAAAGATAAAATAAAATATATATATAATATAATTTAAAAAATAATAATATAATAAAAGATTAAAAAAAAAAAGCTTAACAAGAGTTCATTCTTGAAAGGCTTGTTTGTGTTTCAGTTAAACATTTAAAGATATATGTTCTAAAATGTGTTATTGTTATTGATGCTACTTATTTTTTCAGTAAATACAGGGTTACGTGATAGATACTGTAGACTCTATATATGCTTTCTAAACATGAGGGATAAAATGTTGCAATCTCATCTTTGCCACCAGTTTCTCGTAAGTGATGTTTTTGCCAGATGGTCGGAATATTTAGTCTCAGGGTTATGTTCTGGTGAATATTCAGTTATTTCATAATTTTATTGTGGGTGTAATCACATTTTTCTTCCCAGCTTCAGACAAGCAAGGGCCCAGCATAGTGGCAGGACATACAGCCTGCTGTTGAACAAATTTTATAGTATAGCAAACATCTGTGGCTGTCCACTGTTTTTAATGTCTTCATGCCAAGCGGGACTGGCATTAGAGCCTTCAGACTATTACTTGTCAGTCTCGAATCGGATCGCGGTTTTAATCTCAAGCAGAGGATTTCAGGCCAAGGAAATGACTGAAGTCGGTAGTTTGAAGTCCGGACCATGTAGTGAGTTAACAATACCAATACGACAATTTGGGAGGCTTTATCAGCAAATGGATATGCTAATGGGCTACTTTGAAATCTCCATTTGGTACCTTGTGATCATGTGCTAAAGTTATCAACATGAGTTTTTCACGTGATAGATCAAGCTTCTTTGTTTTTACCGAGTGGGAGAAAAACACTGCGATATGCACAATTCACACATGACAGATTAATGTGTAGTTTCTTAGTGTTAGACTAATAAGACAGGATAAGAAAAATCATGTGTATCGAATGATTTCAGATATATCTCGATTGAAAAGACAACTTATGCTGTGCTTTTGTTTACAATGCGATTTTAGTTAGCACATAACTAAGCCCGACTGATCCGGTGGAAAGGCGGACTGAGCCCATTGCAAGATCATAAGTATTTCGAAACATCTTTTTTTTCTTTTTTTCCTTTTCTTTATTATTACTATTTTTTAAATTTTGGTTTTTAGATCTAGTTTAGACCAATTTTATTTGCTATTTAGAGACTGTATACAAGATTCACAACTAAAGGAAAGAAAAAGATAAAATACAAGACAACTGCATGCATTCTTGCTACAAGTGAGAAACATTCTTTGCCAATATTGGACGTGAGTCTTGAACAGTCTGCTAGGACAGTCTATTATAATTTATGCTAAAAATATTGCAGCCTGTCCTTCATATCCCTCTTGTGTAGCATAAGCTTATTCTTTAATTATGATTTAAGGGTCAATGGAGTTTTGCAGCACCGGCATTCCATTTTCATGGTGTTCTTGGTCTTGGGTCTCAGTTGAAATTTTTATTTGCATACACACTTTAGAGAAAACAAAACAAAACAAAACAAACCAGAAAAACTTTTACATTAAGTTAGAACATCTTTCCAAGTACAAAGTGTTATCAGAATTTGATAAAACTACAGTCCAAAGTGCTATCGAAATTTAATAAAACTTTGGAAAAGGATTTATATTTATGGAGGTAGTTATATGCATTTTCATTTTCCTAAAGTGTGTCCACATTTTTTTGGCTGACTCTGCATTTATATAATTGACATTTTCAAACTGATTATCATACCCGCATTGCATGCATGTCCAGGTAGTTAAATTAGCATGTTGAAAATAACTATGGCCAGAATGCATGCCACAAAATCTATTTATAAGGTGAACAGTATTAATGAATTCATACCGCTGTCAGTGTTTTCTTATGAAGAGTAATCATTACTGAATAATATTTTAGCTGGCCATGAGACTGATGAAATCGGGTTCATAGACTTGAACAATGGACAAGTGTCAATTATTTTTGTGTCTTTCATGGTTTTTGCTTTGTAACACATCAAAGTTAAAAATTTTTAGTCTATGAATGTGAAACACCTGATTTCAAGCAGATTTTTCAATGCAAGACTTTTATCCAGGTCTACTTTTCTTCTTTCAGCCATCAAACATAGGCAACTCCAATGAATAAAAAATCACTTTTTGATACAGAGAACGTACTCATCATATTCTACCCAAAAGTTTATTACATTTTTCTTTTTTTTTTTTTTTGACATTTTAAAATAATTCCCTGAAATATAAAATTTGTCTTAATTCCCTATCAGATCTGGCCTGTGGAGGTAAAAAAATGAAAATGAAAATCATTCTTTTTAAGCACTAAATGCCTAATATGAATAATCATAACAACGCTTGCCTTCATTACACGGAGGGACAGAAATGTGAGGAAAAAAAAAAGAAAAGAAGATTGCAAAGAATCTCTGATTTTTGAAACCCTGCAAGAACCCAACAGTTTCCTGTGTCGAAAACCGGCCTGTACATTCAGGTGTGTGTATTATATACTTGCAAAACGCATAATAGTCCTGTGGACCGATCATCTGGGGACCAACCATTCAGTCTGACATTCTAGATTCATTACGGTTTAATGCAAATGATCTATCTAATGAAATTCCTATTGCAAATGGCATACTTATCATTTCTTCACCTAGAACATAAAGGTAAAACAAGATTTTACCAAAATCACTCTGCCTTTCATACTTGAAGACTATGTAAAATGACGAGAAAGTCTGACTGGAAAACTTTGGGAAGAACAAACGTATTTAGTTTCATTTAAAACATCACAGAGGCCGCGGGGGCTGGGAGGGGGGATTTGAACACGGACCGCAATTTGCCCCCGGGCCTAATCTTGGACATCACTGCTCTAGCTTGACTTGATAATTCCAATGTCAAGAGAAACACAGCGAACCTGGGGCCTGAAATGCTGTCAAAAACTTGACTTGAACGCAGCAAATGTGTTTCCTTTGAGTGATGATCAGTTTTCCATACACTGAAGTTGTCGGGTGATATCAGGTTGTTCCAAGTTAGATCTTCAACCGGTATTATAAATCTACAACAAAACCCATAAAAGGTTAAAAGTGCTGAATGTATACATCTGAAATTTGGAACACAAAATTGTTCCATAATGATTTGTGTTTCGACTTGCATAAATCAGAAAAAAAAAGGCTTTTTATGTTTGACGTTATTCTTAAAAGGCTATGACAGTTGAAAAGTAAATTCGCTTCGTGTTTGATCCGAATTGTACGTTCGATAATGTTATCGTTCTTCTGCGTCCGCTCGAAGAGATCCAGAACTCAAAACACGTTTTCTTTAAGTAACGTTCAGTTTAATCATCCAAAATACCACCATCGATGTGCGCACGCTTGCCATATACTTTGAGTTACAAGGAGTCTCCGTTTGACCTATGGTTAAAATAATCTCCCACGGAGGGTATGGGTCTCTACTAGTATTTTTTTAAAAATCCCCACGAAGGTCGTGTAATTTAGTCTTGTAATTGCGCATCTATCTGCTTCTAGCGTTCCAGTTTGTCATGCGTTGTCATAATTTGCATGTACAAAATTAAGATGATCGAACCAGCAATTTAAGCAACAATCGGTTTCATTGAATGTGTGTATTGTTTTAGCCACCTCGCTAATCCATAATGTCCCATTATTTCGCAAGATTTTCAGAGAATGTATCTGGGCTTCTGAAAGGCAGTGGCCGCTTTACACGTATTGAAGTTCACCTCCTTCCCTCTTGTTCATTAAAGTTACGGAATATCTCAATTGCAGATGGTATGTTTATCCACCATCTTACCACGCAGCTGGGTAACTTCGTAAGCAATAGTAGCACTTAGATGAAATAAGATAAACTTTGTCTTCAAAAGGAAATTCCATTCCGCAGTAGGATGCAAGATAGATTCACAGTCACATGCAGACTAAAATATCACAAATAGCATGAGAACAAGGCAGACTCAAGGAATAATGTCTTACTTTGATAAGCGCACAGATGATGGCAGAACTCAATTTCTGTAAAGCTCACGATTAATTCTTACACGCAACCAACGCCCACTTCACAATATTTCAGTTGATCATAAAGTGGGTGCATAGTCTTCCAGAAGTCTGTCCAACTTTGATATACAGGCCTCCTGGGGTATAGGCGGAGGAACAGGCTATGAATGATTTCTTCTAACAATTTTGTCCAGTTTCTTGATATATCTTTAAATAAATTTGATACAACATACGTCTGACAAATTCGCTCAGTTTGCCCGGCGACTGGATAAAGATATGGACGTGGATTGAATCAACACTATTGAGAAAATACAACCTATAGGCACTATCAGGCAATTCCAGCAGCTATAGATGTACTAAAAATAGGTTTCATTTGCAGCATCAACCACCGTATTCGCTCCACTGCGGAGAACGAATTATCAGCTCATAAAGAGTCCTCTAAATCACAGCTTATTCTGCCCAAGGTGTCATTTAGAGAATTCATTCCTTTATATTACAGTCACTTCAATTTGCAATGCTCAAATGATTGCATCTTTTGATAGATGCAGTGAATTCGTTCTCATGAGAATATAAGTTAAACAATGCTTTTGAAATTTAATCCAGTTGACGCTTGATGGCTTTTCATCTTTGTTTCTTGAGGCAGGTTTGAATAGCCATGTTCTTTAAATTATCAATCAACAATGGACAGTAAAGCTGCTACTGAAATTTTTATTTAACGACTAACAGTTGCTAAGATCTCTAAGATAATGTTGAAATTTCCACTTTTACAATGGTTGGCTACTTCAATTCCATGTCGACCATGACTAGCCGGACTTAAACCCGTATAGTCTCTAGCCGGACTTATTCAGTCCGTGTCATCATAGTGTGGCCGTGAAGTTCTATATCCACATCATGTTCCTTTGGGAGGGGGTGGGAGGCATGTGCGTGCAGTTTTAAACACTTTTAGCTAAAAAAAAATCAGTGAATGATACTTAAGTTTTATCATCAAGCTTGACGATCTTTTTTTTTTTAAAAATATTTGAAACACTGAATGAGTCTAGATCTAGATCTAGATCCAGATCACTCCATTCTACATGACAGTACATCTCCTTCAACTACACCCTAAAAACAAAAACGACAAAAAAGAAAAATAAAAACCTTCTGTCGAGAAGACACAAATACACACACTTTACAAGGAATAGAAAAGAAATTATATAGATCTAGATCTACAGATGTGAACGCATTTGAGTTGGAGATGAACCCTTCACTCTCAGTGGATGACGTACGCAAGATGTATCTAGCAAAAGCATTTCCTTCAATTAATCCCTCAAAATTGTACATATAAACACAAAAACTATGTCAAATACAGACACATTAAATTCTTATTTCTAAAAAAAAGTTTTAAAAATTAAAAATGACATAGCTGAGGTTTGAACCCGGGTTCATCGGAATATCAGTCTGGTCACTTATCCATTCGGCCACGGACGACTGTCAGCGCTTGGGAGGAATTAACACAATAATACGTGTACTATCATCCAAAACGACAGGTATTGTCAATAAGTCCGGCTAGCCACTTCGTTCCATGTCCCTGCTTTGTCTTTTGAAACTTCCAATGTTCCATAGCTGTGATTGGTGGAATTTCATCTCTGTCTTGCAGTTCGAGATAACCACCCCGGAGGAGGTTGAAAGGCGTAAGATAACAAGCTGTCTTGCAAAGGTGTAGTTTGCTCTCTCCATCCCCGCCACTCTCTTTTATTGTGTACAAATGATATTTCCAACTCTCGCCACGTAACTCGCCTCTCTCGATTTTTATCGTCTTCCTGAATAGGTATATCAACATGAGACGCTTACAATATAAGTTGAGGAAAATTATAGTATACCGTTCTCTTTTAGGCGATGTTATTCTTACAGAAACTTACCCCGACAGGAACTGTGTTCTATCTACGATAATGGAATAAATCATTTTCAGCGCTTTTGAGATACCGCGAGAGAGAGAGAGAGAGAGAGAGAGAGAGAGAGAGAGAGAGAGAGAGAGAAAGACGTGGGGGGTGGGGAGAGAAACTGTTTCTAGCACAATAATTGATATTCGACTAAACACAGACCTTGAAATTCCCGGCGGAGTGTTTGTACCCCTTGTTAAAAATACATGTAATACACTTCTGTGTGGTGCCCAAGGAGCTTATACTATTTATACTGGAGTGCGGACTTATGACGCCGCCTTAACAAAACACATTATATATAGCGTGCCAATACAGGCGCTATGGCTATGGGGTTAGATTTAATATTGCTATACGTGAGTTTCGTTTAGTTTTGGACGTGGTAACATATCAATAACGGCATTGTCTTAACGTTAAGTAGGTTTCTTGCCCTCATGACCATGACTCCACATTCGGCATGCGTGATGCCATCAGTCCGCTCTCCAGTATAATAGTACATGTATGAGCTCCTTGATGGTGCCGCTCCACCACGAGATCCGGGAACAGTAAAGTTGTCACCGGTCTCATGCATGTTTTTTTCTCTGTCAATGGTAGTTAACAGTTTGGAATGTTTGTACTTCCTACTAAAAATAGACTGAGATTTTCAGCCGTTCGCTTGGTCGGAACAAATCTGTTTCTTTGACTTGTACCATTTTAATTCTATTGAATTACTACTTTATGATTCCACTGAATTAATACACAATTCTGTTGGTACATTTCTTTTGTGATGGCACTATCTGACAGCTCCTGTGCTCAGGAATGCCACCAGACATCAGTTGTATTTTTGGCACAAGTCTGATATAACGTAAAGCAGTGATATACATGTACATTCCGCCGTCAGATGATCTGGCAGTAAGTAAAGGTCGACAGAAACAAACTATAGACTTGAAGCATCAACTTGCTGTTTTGTAACACTGGATGATTTGATTGTGAACACAGTCAGGCACTCACTGAAGACTCTGTCATTTGGGACATGAATGTTCCAAGATATTTTCTACACTCTACAGCTGGATGAAGATTCGGCTATGGGTTGTAACACCAGTGGAAATCTGTCACATTTACGATCAGTTCACTCACTGTACACACTTAACAGTTGGATGATCTGAGTTAAAATTGAAGTAGGAAATGTCTTTTGAAGCATTAGCTACTGAATAATTATACACTCTACAACCGAGGGAAGGTTTGATTGTGAGTTGTATCTCCAATGAGGAAATTTTCATCTACTGTATGAGTCTTCCAATGTGTTCATTCTACAGCTGGGTGAAGATCTGACTGTGAGTGCACACAACCTGCAGAAGTTACCACTAGAAATAGATTGTGGCAACTGCAGTGTTGTTCGTCGTTATAATTGGCTGAAGACTCGGTTGTGATTCATAACAGCAGCAGCAAACATCCCCCACGGGGGCCTGGAGTATATAAGTAGGTTCTTTGCTCCCACCTGCAGGCGGTGAAAGCCCGCCATCAGGATGTGTCTCCTTGCTCCTCTCTTCTGTCCCACTCTTTTTCCTCTCTTCTTCTTGACAACGTATCTTACCGTGTTTGGCACACTCGAGCCGTGATGGAGCTGATGTGCCTTTAAACCCCGAGACAAACAAAGAAGCAGAAAACATCGGGTAGATTACACAGAACAATCATTTTATCACGCCAGGATAATAATTTGATAAAGGAGTTGCAATATCGAAGGGAAGTGTATCACTTGAGACTATTCATTCGACCACTGAATTTTGCAACTGTCTTTCTTGATATTGTTGGTGGTTGTTCAGCATTCGAACACTGAGTTTTGCAAATACATTGTACCTGCCTTATAGCGCAAAGAGAGAAGAGCAAGTGTTGGAGAAATGTGAAATACAGTTTTGATGCATCCAGTTTTTGCTCTTCAAAATCTATTCCTTGATGTCAACTGCATACCTCCTTCATGCAATCTGAAATAAACTTGGTTGCTAAGCACTTCTTCCGGTATTCCTAGACGACTGTAGATGCCCATCAGTGCCTCAGCAACTGTTTCTGTATCTATCTTCTTCAGCGGGACTAATTCAGGGTACCTGATGGCGTAGTCCACTAGTGTCAAGATGTACTGATGCCCTGCTTCATGCTTGTATTGCAGGGTGATAGCTCAGCATTCGAAGACTGAATGATACTCCTTTCTTTGTATTATGTTCGAGACTTCAAAAAATTGTAATAAACACATCGCTCATAAGCTATATATTCTACACATCTTTTTTGATTAACGGTTTGAATTGTGTTCAATAATCGTATTGTTTTTTTTTTCTTAAGCCTTTCAATCCAAAGGAAGTAGGATTATCTCGGCTTTTTAGAAGTTGCCAATTTTTTGCTGAGAAATTTTGTAGGTAGAAAATTGGAATTTGGAAATTTTGCCCGGACAGGGGCACGCAGCCTACTCTTTCATCGATTTTGAACTGCCAAGGGTTCTTT
>JBCEWB010058936.1:0-13782 GCA_039654565.1 Peronia peronii
TGAGTGCTGGTAATTGAAAGACGACAGATATAAAGGATTAAAATCACCTATTAATAAGGGCAACGTGACCTAGAAACGCTACTGCGTAAGCCCGACTCATGACCCCCATTAACCCTACGTCAGGTGCGCTGGTGGGGAGATTTATTGCCTGAACTAAAAGTCCCAATTCGAGCCGAAATGCGACGCCGTGAAGAGTAACATTTGAGGTTTGTTTTTGTTTGCTAAAATATGTAAAAACAATAAATAAATATAGAAACAAAAAAAGTACGCTTTTTCCGAAAGTCCTCAAAAGCAAAGAATATTAGATGCTCTATCGTTTACATACCAGAGTCATAAACTCATGCAAATCCCCTCTATGGGCTGGAGGTTCCAGTCCCTCAGCTTGGTGTGCCAGGATAATACGACTCATCTCATCACCACGGTTACGCAGCTCCTTAGTCTACAAACATACAAATGAAATGAAATTTATCAAGTTCCTCTAATTACCTCTTATTTCCAGGGATCACTAACTTAAAAAATCTTCATGCTGATTCGAGGAAATGGCATTACAATTAAACCAACAGAACAGAAAATCTGCCTGTCAGCAGTATATGGTTAGTGACTTAAATTAAAATAATGCAAGATCTATTTTCTTAAGTAATTTCACCTGTCAGTGCGAGCCATGCAGTAAATGAAAATATCATTGTCAGTTTACACTGTTGGTATAATTTCCAAGTGTAGCACACTTATATTTAGGTTATATTTTACAACGAAAATAAATCACTGACTAAAACAATACAGTTCTCACCTTTAGTGGCATCTGGTATATAAAATCTGATATCAGACCATGAAGTCTTCGCAAATAGAACTCCTGGAAAAGAAGAAGCAACAAAGTATAACAGATGAATCGCCCTTTTCAACTGTCACTTAGAAAGTTTTCAAATACATGCAGAAATGAGTTTAATTCACACAAAATATATATGTCTCGCGGCCAGTCAAAATGAAACGTATGTCGAATTTTCACCATATGGGGTTTTTGGTATCATGTGAAAGCTTATTTCATACCCTTTCAGGTGGTGAAAAGAAAGTTTTGAGCTAGTTTTATTCTAGCCAGAGATATTACATTAAAGAGACAAAGGGGGACCTCCTAGCAGTGATCGAAATTCCGGGAAAATCGAGTTTAAATGAACGGTCGAACTCATATATCTACATGCCTATCTCACAAAAAAACCTGACTGTAATGAGGAAATATTTCTAAATCGAGGGTAAGACTGATATTGTCTTGTTCAGAAATGAATGCGCTTTCGATTTCTGCAATAAAAAAAAAATTCGATGTCTGACCCCCCTCATCACATTCAAAGCCCAATTTCTCGGTTCTAGCCCAGCGACTTACGTCTCATTTCGACTGGCCGCAAGACATATGTGTGATTAATTACTTTCGGTGACCTCTTTAACTGAGTCAGTTACTAATAGTTTACCGAGTTTGAGAGATTTCGCATTAATAAATCAGTGCACTTAATAACAACATATTAGGTTTGACATTTAGCATTATCTTGTGGCTGTATCATACACATCTCTTATTTGAATCACAGCCAATGGCTACCATTTGAAATAAATCTGTGTGTAATTCCAGATTACCTAACCCTTGACTGCTAAATGGTTGAATCACACTTACCTCTGAGTGGAAGTTGGGACAAGATACTACTGACAGACTAAGAAAATTGAACAGATTTGCCTCCAATGCCAGGTCCACAAGTCTTTCATCTTCATCAAAACAGTCACTGCCACCATTTGAGCCTAGTGTCAGAATATAAACAGATGCCAAATATACAGAAATTTTGTCAGATTTTTCCAGTTGACAGTGGTATAAAAATTACATATTAAAGCAATATATTGTGTGCAGGGAGAACTCAATCTCCAAAGTGAAACCACTGGAAAAAGACAACAAATTTAAATGGATACTTGGCACAAGAATTATGATTTCTTGTATAGATTCAAAGCATGTTTGCTTTACTTTTCCCAGAGTAGTGGTGAATATTCTCTGGCATTTCTTTTCAACAAAATGCAGTTTAAATTAAATGAATAAGACAAGATTGTGAATCCCTGTCAATTTCACCTCTGTCTTCACAGTCAACTAACTTTTTAACAAAGCGCTAACTTTAATATGTTGGCAAGCCAGGGAAAAAAAAAATTTTAAAAAAACCTCATGGGATGTCAACAAATACAATTCACAAATGTTAACAAATCAGAACATCTACAATGTCTTCATCTTGTTGGATTTAAATAGAAAAATTCTTTTAAATAATAAAAAGCAGCCAAAGCAAAAAAAAAAAATTTTCTGAGAACAATAACTCTATCTTAAACAGAGAGCTGTATTAGCTAAACCCATTTCAGATGAAATGCTATTAGGAAAAAGCAAAAATAGTACCTTTTTCTGTGACAACATTAAAAACATTACTTATATAAAAAGGTAACTTTCGCTTGGAAAGCTATAACCTCTTCCTGTGAACTTTATCTTCTCCTCTACAACAAAATGCACAATTTGTATAAATTTTAAACAAGAGAAAAGATGGCAGCGTCAAGCGCTACGAGTAAACTTCACCTCCAGTGGACACATTGAACTGCGACATTTGCCGCAACAAGACAGCCCAGCTGAACTGGACAGCAGCTCTCAGTCCTGAGTTTGCCCAGGTCTGGTTGCCAATCAGTTCCTGGTGGATCTCCTGGATGTAGTTTTGGTCATTGAAAACTGGCAGTTGAGACAGGATCTCTGGAGATGGACAAAAGCCTTGAAATTTCATGGGCGATTACAATCTCTCATTCAACCCTATATCGGGTCTTTAACATAGGAAGAAGACAATCTAATCTTGAGACTGAGTGTTTCTTGAGATTGCCTTATTCTGACCCTCTTATTTTATACCACCATGCCTTACATGGTATACATCCAAGAATTATGACGTCTCTACTTCCGCTTCTGCCCCTCTTTTTTACACAAAAGTCAACACAAACAAAGAATTGTGACGTCAAACTTCTGCTTCTGCCCCCCTTTTTCACACGGAATTAAATACAAACAGACAATTATGATGTCAGACTTCCGCTTCCACCCTCCTTTTCTACATGGCGTGTCACACTCCAAACATGGAAGTAAACACAAACTGAGAATTATGACATCAGACTTCCACTTCCACCTCCTTTTTTACACATAAGTAAACACAAACAGGGGATGGATCTATATGCATATATTATTGGACAATATGGTGTAATCCCTTAACTATGCTCAAGCTTTCCACCAAATAATTAAAGAAATGCATTGTATCTTATCATCAAGAATGAAATTTCTGCTCAAGGTTTAATGACATTTATTCCACATTATTTTCAAGAACCAAATTTATTCATTTTTCTCATTTCCATAACGAAAGCTATGCTCAGGATCTAATGAAATTTATCTCATTTTCAATCTGCATCTGAGAAATCGCTCGAGAAGATTATGTCTCCCATCTCGCCCACTTTTTTTTTCTCTTTACAATTCTGATTCTCACAATGACCCCAAAGGCTCATCCAAGAGAACAGAAATGACAAATCAAAAGAGAGATCGAATGTGCCATTAATGCTAGCTTACAGGTTGAGCTTGTAATGAGAATGATGGAGAACCGTCACTAAATAGAGATAAATTACACTTGAAAGTGCTCCATTCAAATAAGAAAAAAACAATACCAGATAAGATACATATAATTTTTTTTAAAAAAATTTTAAAAAGAAAAAGTGTAAATCTATGTATTCCACTACCATCATGCTGATTGACATCACAACAAACATACCGCCAGCATCTTCTCTTGGCAAAGGATTGGCATCAAAACAATACCACAAGGCAACCAACAGACTGAGTGATACGGGGTCCAGGGTCTCATCAGCATTAACAGAATTATCATCTCTCAGGGCCGCCATCAGACGCAGCGTGTCCTGTCTGTTCAAGGGCTGCTGGCAGGCCAGACAAAATATAATATCCCCCAGAGTTTGTCGTACCTCAAGGTATAGGTCTGTCATCTGAAACAAAGACTTCTACTTTTAGAATGCTTCAATGCCTTACATTATGACACAGAATGAGTATAAGTTATGAAAAACAGAAGTATCTTTTCCAAATAATTGAAAAAATGACAATTTTCAATTTCAAAACAGATAACATTAAAAAATAACCAGCTGCATGTGCAATAGATCTCCTGGAGCACATTTCCCCAATCAATAATAATTTTAAAAAAAATAATAATACTAAAGACCAAAGAATCTTAGTCTGTGGAAGCTGTTAAAAAATCAGACACATGATTTTATAGATTACGACTCCACAAACCATTCTAAACATACCTGCTTTCTGTGCTTGGGAGGTCCCAAAGCTCTCTCCTTTTGTAGTTTATCCATCTCTTTCACCAGATCCATAGACTTGATGCGATCTGCATGACAAAGTGCAAAACAGTCACACCAAAATCAGTCTTAGTATAAACTCTTAATATAGCCCTGAATCCTTTATAACTTTACATTTGTTACTGAGAACTCCACATATAAGCCCAGTAGAATTTCATGAAAGTTCTTTTTGTGTCACTGGTCCACATTAGCCTTCACTCTTTCCATGCCCATCGTTTATACAGGCAATCTGTATTTCAGTGCTTGCTTTTCACCGTCATTTTAAGTGGTAATTCCTTTGTAATTCTTATTTTTTTATAAAAATAGTGAAAGGCTCTGGTTTAGTCTCCCGTTCCACGCTGCCTTTTGACTAATTTTAAAAATTGTCAAGTTCACTTTCAAAATGCTTTGGCATAGCCATGGACAACCTCTTGGCAGGGAAAGAGTTAAGAGAGACGCAATGTAGAGTTTCTAGACACCTTTCTTTTGAAAAATACTGATAACTTTTGTGTGGGTAAATTAGCTGAAATTATTCAACTTTCAAAAAATTAATAAGTGCACACACAATACTTTTATGTCTTAGAAATGTCAATAGCACAATCACATGAACAAGTTGAGCTGGAAAGTGACAAAGAAAAAAGCATGCGTACCTAGAATTGTCCCCACAATGCCTTCCTCTAGGAGATCGTCAATGAAGTTCTTGATCAGTGCCTGCATCTCTTGGGACACTCCCACTGTCCATGTTCTGCCTTCACGAGCTTGAGCCAGAGCTCTCAATGCTGTCACAAGGCTCCGCTGTCCATCATAGAATAACAGCACTGCCACTAGGCCTCGGGTCAGGCCTGGGTAGTTGGGTAGCTGGAGCTCACCTAATGAGACACGTTATCATTTGAAATCATAAACTTAATAAATATTTCACATGTGGGCCATTTTGACCATTGGCCAAAGTACTTCCCTGTGTCAAGAACAAGAGGTATAGCACAAGCATTGTAAAGAAGCAAATTTCACCCTTTCCACTTGGTATTTGAAACGTGAGTGACGGAAATTTCAGAAAAAGTCACAGTGTCATGAAAGTGGGTTTTTTTTCGTTATAATTTTTTTCATATTATTTTTTTGGGGTTCACATTTCAATTAATACGAGAAAACTGAATTTTCCTTCTCTGCAATACTTGTCTTATACCTCCTGTGCTTGACAGAGGAAAGTAACTTAGCTGGTGAGAGAACAGTTCATTATTTGTCTCTCAATAGTCTCATTAAAAAAAAAAAATGCTTACACTGAGATATTTCATATATGCTATATAATTTTTTTCCCATTAGTGATAAGTCCTATAACAGTGAAAACTGCAGAAATAGACAAGACTCAAATAAATTTTATTAAACCATTTCTACTCACAGCACAAGAAACAAAATGCTGAAACTTGAAATGTTTGCTTTGAAACAATGAAATGTATCAAGTGCTACGGAGTTCTATGTTATTAAATACTTATGCAACTGTATCTAATGTTATGGCCTGCTTTCTCTCAAGTTTAGTCCTGGATTCAAAAACCAATTGCTGATGATCATATCAAATACTTGATGTGATAGTGGCTTTATTAAAATATTTTAACGCCAACATGAAAATGGTATAGATATGAAATGAACAAGAGATTTAAATAAAAAGTCATTTTGTATTTGGCAACACAAAACCTGAAGTTACTGCTAAAGCAATCAAAGGATTAACAGCAATTCATGAACAAAATCTTTGTCAGTGCATCACTATAATTCTTCAAACAATGTCGGAAATGACGAACCTGCCATGAGCAACTCAACAGCTGCCAGCTCATTCAGATCAAAAAGATCACTCAGAATGATGGCTTCCGCTATGAACTGCTGGGAGAATGTTTGACGCCTCTGCTCTCCCTGCACTGCGATGCCTTCCACGGAAGATTTCCGAACCAGTTCTCGGTGTGCTGCATTTTTAGCCTGGGGAAAAAAACACAATGATCATATTCAAAGGTATGTGTCCATACATCTCACTTATTGACACTGAACTGCTGCCACAGCATTATTATGTGCTGAAGTCCTTGATCAAGCTATTTGATTATGGTGTACTCAAAAAACCTTTACCAGAATATGTGGACAGTTTTCCTGTTTTCATCTGACACAATTTAAAAAAAAAAAAATGCCTGTACTGATATAACGATCAATCTTAAAGCAATAAAAAAAAAGGGGTTTTCATTTTCATTTTGGAATTTCAGTACACACGGTATGTTTATCACTGTCTCAATTATGCCAGCAAGTTATCAAATACATAATAATATTATCAAAGATATGAAATCTCATGATTATTACATTTTTAAACTGAAATGCAAGATCTCATTTGGTTATTTATATCAGGAACTAACAAAGAGAATAAAAATATAAGCCTGAAACTCACTGGTCTCTTTAAAAGAGAGATGAAATCTGGTTTGTGTTTCCGCAATGCATTCTCCAAATCATGCACAGCTCCTGGTTGTCTGCGACTGACTGCAGCCTTTACAACATCATTCAACTCTCTAAATGGAAACCACACCCGGGCAGCTAAATGAAACAACAGAAAGAAATTTAAGAGTAAGAGTTAAAAAACAGATTATGATTATCATATCACAATGTAAATCATCGTCATGCACACATCAGAATAACCCAAAAAAATGTGGCTAGAATTCCTCAATTGGGGATCTGTTCTCACGGGCTATAATCCCCAATTAGGGATCTTAGTCTTGTGGGCTATAACAAATCATCGAGCAAGGGCAAAGGCAAAGCCTAAAATCCCCAATCTGGAAGAGTTTTGACTGCACTATAAATAGCAGCCTTAACTAAAATCTGATAGAATAAGTTTGGCTACTATGCTTGGTATTATACATGTGCAAATATTCCTGTTTTGGCAGTCTCGACTGTGGATTGTCCTAGTGTAACATTTTGATAGAATTAAGACCTATAGGGATAGCTTGATCTCAATTTGCCCATTCCACATTTTCAACTACCTCAGCAACAGAACAAAAAAACAAACAAACAAAAATTCTGTCAAAAGTGCACAAACACACACAAAAGAACAGAGACAAATTTAAAGAAAAAAAAGGAGATACTGCTGGAGATCAAACCCTCTATTCTTGGGTAAAAGTAGTCATTTTCTTCAACCAACAAGCTTCGGGAAAAAAAAAAAGTTCTGTCAATAAACACACACATAATACAAAGAACAGAAAAAAAAAATTTAAAAAAAAAAAAAAAAAAGTATAACTGGTGATGACCCCCCCATTCTCAGATGATAGTAAAGTCATAAATTATTGGCCACTTGTCCATTGGCATAGTTCCCCTCTGGTAAAATTACTACTATATTAATAAAATTCAAAATGAAATGGGCCATCAATGACCTTGTTTTCTGTCCTTTTTCACCCACTTTTTTCATTAATGATCCACTATTCAAGTGGAACATGGCTCAATATTGGAATATTGTGAAGTTCCATGATGTAACATCACTCATCAGGTCACTCTCAGAAAATTGTGAAAACAAAAAATCAGGGATTTCACCCATGGATTTAAATCCAATCCAGAATTATACACTCCTTAAGCCTTAAATAGTTAACAAGTCAAGATAAGACAAGGTCATGATGAGGACTGGTTCACATAAAAAAGATTCCGAGCCAACGCTAGCTAATGCCATTAGTAATGGGTTCACAAGTACATACAAATATCTACAACCCCTCTGATGACATTGCTTATGAGGTTACTTCAAAATACTGCAAAATGATATATCCATCTTAAACAAGTAATGACATTTTGAGAATTTTTTTTTTCTGAAAAAATCACTCAAGAGCTAACAGCCGATTTTTACCAAAAACAAAATCATTTAGAATTCTAGATATAGATCTAGATCAAAATTTTTTTTTCACCCCCACCCCTCCAAAAAAAATCATTACTGGTTACAAGGGCTGCTTCACTGATAAAACACACCTTCAGGCAACGCAGTGCCTATTTGCAGTAGTACTGCAGTAGTACTGCAAATAGGAAATATGTGACGGAGCTCCTATTTGCAGTACTAAGCAAGGGGAAGCCACTCTCTACATGCAGTACTACTACATTTCGATAACTTTGCAGTAGTAAATATATGTTGGATTTACAATCTCAGAAATTGTGTTGTTCAATAAATTTTAAAAAATAATAACAATAAATAAGGAGTGACTTTAATCCCCAATCGGGGCTAAAATACCCAATTTTGTTTTCCGCTTTTCACACTGACTGTTGTGGCCTTTTCCGAGAGCATCCTGCGGTGTTAACTTGTAGAACTTCACAATAATTCATTACTGATGCACATTCAACAAAAATGTGGATTCTTGATGTGAGGAAAAAGAAAGTAGAAAACAAGGTCACCAAGGAGCTGTGTAGTTAGGGACTTTAGTAATATAATATTAATATAGATCTAGTAGGTTTGAATCTCTGAAGTTCCCTATTATTTTTTTTTTGGTTTTTAAATTTCTTATATTATGTGTCCACTATTTGTCATTGTTTTTTGCATTTTTCTGTACTTTTTTTAGGGGGTAGATGAAGGAAATGTTTTCAGCCTACTAGATCTAGATATGTCATCAGCTGAGAATGGAAGGTCAATCACCAACGACAACTTTTTTTTTTTTTTTTAAAATTATTTCTTTTCTTTTCATTGTATCATGTGTGTGTTCATGTGTTTTAGACAGAATTTTTTTATTTTCCTGTCTTTTTCTCTCTTTTTGAGGATGTGGATCAAAGGAGATGTGGAATGAGCGGATCTAGAAAATCTAGATCTAACTAAGACTTAGGCCTTAGTCTTATGGTCGGACTATGTTCAGATTCTTACTCTTATTGCAATTAAGACATGTCAAAACAGAGATATTGTCACATGACTGCAATAAATATAGGCTAAGACTTTACTACCATTAGCAGTTCATCTTCCTAATAATGATAAAAAAGCTGTGCAGATCCTAGATCTAGGTTTCGTGTGTAAATCAACAGTACTGCAAAAATAGGAAATACACGATAGGCAGATACAAACAGGAGTGCTGCCACGTATTTCCTATACAGTAGTCAGTAGTACTACTGCAAATAAGGGCAGCTTTCAGATCAAGGCATAACCATCTCACTGCGGTCCCCATAAAAATGGCATATATCGATACTGCGATTATTGTCTCGCCGATACCCACAGCCGAAGGTCTCAGCAGGTTAGGGCCAGGGATTGATCTGGTTCATTTTACAGTAATCGATATGTATATTGCCGAGGCAATAATTGCAGTATCGATATAACCCATTTGTACCAGGACCGCAGTGAGAAGGAAGTGCCCAGACCAACATAAAATATGATATTTAAACTTGTACTTGATTTTGATGTTATTTTCTTTAACCTTCAGTTTCAATAATTGAATTCAAATAATTCAATAATCAATTCACTTATTTTCAGTGAATCAAATCGCCCTGGCAAACCAGACCGGTAGCATGAGGAATGAGATCTTGATTAAACCTGAAGACTCTAGATTCTACAAATAATCTTAGTATCATGATGAACATACTGATTTAGACTATCATACCAGAAATCTGAACAGGAGTCTAGATTCTCACAGATTTTTGAAGATCTGTCTCTGGTTTGAGATCTCAACTACCCTCGAGAGTCCTACCGGTTACCGGCACCTTAGTCTGACGTTGGAAAACGTCGTTGGACAGCACTGCTTAACCTCAACATTGCCTGGGTTGTCTTCCAAATTTATATGTAACTGACATATTTTTTCTCCCATGTCTGCAACAAAAATTCAGCTTATGCTATAAATGCAAACTACCTAGATGCAAGAAATCTTACCCAAATTGACCGCCATGCTACTGTCACCCATTTTGTTTCCCAGAATATTTAAAAAGCTGGATCAAAATCTTGACGTATAAGAGTACCTTTATTTTTAACAAAACAAAGTACCTCGACAATGAATTTTATTTTCGAATCGTAGCCCCCAGTTTTGCAAATACAAAAACAGATTCGGATCTATGTAAGATATTGAGACGTTATATACCTAGCCATCTCTTTCTGTTATCTGTGAATTAAGAAAATACAATTTTTTCCTCTGAATGATGTGCACCGAATTTACCCAAGAACACTAATAATAGTTTTGTGTTTTATTCGGATTTTACCGGGCGATGGGAACGATTCGAGGATTAGGTCCTGCAATTTTTTTCAGTGACTCGACGGTCCCCTTGCTTTTCTTTGGTAAGGAAGTCTGACACCCAGCCTTCTCACATTAACTTATTATAACGAGAACAGAGGCAAGAGTCAGATGAAGGGAAAGCGAAAGGAGCTGCAGAAACAGAAGCCACTTTGTGATGTATTGTAAGAAGGAAACGCAGTGTTGGTGTTTAGTTCAAGTCTGATTCAAGTGCGAAACATTATTTTTGTTGCAGTCACTCTTTCAGGATAACTGTTTAGATCCTTGTCCTCTTCTTCTTCTCCTATTTATTATTATTTAGTCTCCCAATCCCAGGAAAATAAGATTGTCTGGGCTTTAAGTACCTGACCAGTTGGTAACGATATTTTTGGAGATAGAAATTGGAATTGGGAAATTTTGCCCTGATAAAGGCGTCTCCATCTGCTCTTCATCTGATTTTTAGCTGCCAAGGGTTCTTTAAAGCGCACAAGGTACATACGGGACCTCCTAAATATATTCGCTCTTATCTGAGAAGACTAGATGTCAGGCATCTTACCAAGAAGCCAGGAGACCATTGAGTCACTGAAAAAAAAGCAGGTTTCAATCTTCGTATCCTTCCCATCCCCCGATGGCATAATCCATGAGTTGTTTACCACGAAGCAGACGCCAAACTACATGACCACGGCGAGTCCTACACTGGTAGGGCCGACTGCCTGTACTACGTCCTACTCTTGTATGTTAAGGCCACACGCTTAATGGCGCTATACATGCTCGTTGTGACTAAGTCATGGTCCATCTGTGAGCGTTCAATCCTGCCTGGCTATGAATTTCAACATGAAATCAGTTGAGACAAGACTCACATAATCATCCTATTCACAAAGGCCAACAGTTACGAAGCCAAGAGACGTTAAAAATTAAAAGCCATATCAATTATCATTTTCCATCGCTCACAGCTGGCGCTCACCGCGCGGTGGTCGCTTGTCATTGGCTGTCTCAGTCATATTTCATGCAGTAGTTAGATCTGTCACTGCACGGCTCACAGTGCTTAATCGTCCTGTGACGTGTTGTCTCAGCCTAAGAAATAATTACGGGTAATGTAAGGTTGCAATGAAAGACAGACAAAAAAAAAAATAATAATAATAAGTAGGCCGATATTAGAAGAATAAAAACAACTCTATGGGAATGGGAACAATCAAGCAGTGGTTTCCTGGTCACTAGTATTTTCCAAGCAACAAGGACCAAAAAAAAAATAAATAAAAAATACGATATCATTAATAGTACGGTAATTAATCACAGTTAGGCCTATTTAGCGCTTAGTCTATATAAAAGAGCTATGTCGCAAAATATGTTGCATACCGATATATTATTTCTTTCAATTGCGTTAATTCTTTAAAAAAGCGTATAACGATAATTAAGAAAAAAAAAGCATGTCACATTTTACACAAGTGTTTATTGTCACTCACATGAGATTGAAGGTTTTATAACATTAAGTAGGAAAATTAATTCCAAGTCTCTAACCAACACAAGCATGGTGTGAGCGGTGTGTCTTCAGTTAGAACCTCACGGTCGCAATTAATGGAGAGTGTTGGAGATTTCGAGACAGTTCTAACATGGAACGAAAACGCCAACAAAATGGAAAACAACAACAACAAACAAACAACGTTCAACATCGGACGAAGGTAACATGGGCATACATTATATCGCCATGTTGGTGCCAGAGATGCATTAAAACTGGAAATAAAAGGAGACTTGTCAAAGTTTAATTGTTATTCCACCAAAGCTCGAAGTAAAAGAGTTACACGAGATAGCCAGCGCATGCGTTGACGGTCATCTTCACAGCTACTAAGGATAAGAATGAACTCTTATGATGTGGGCGGCATATTCTATGAAAAGAGAAGGGTTAGCGGTTAATAGAATTACGATATTTTTTTAACTTCAACAGATCTCGTTTAATTTTCGATTCCACGACAAAGCTCTCCATTGTGGAGCAACACGAGATATTCAAAGCCAAATAAGTGTCCATTCTTAGTTCTCACTTTCTCCAGTGCTAAGAAATAACATGACCTACAGAGCTTGCATCATCACCTCCAGATCGCAGCTTCTACCAGCCACTGGTAATGTAATAGGACTGGACAGGATAAGAAAAGAAGATGTTCAGAATAATGAGCTAAAGTCAAATGCCATATTGTCTTACACCTCATGCAAGGTGTGTGCCATCATTGTTATTATGAGTTTTCATACCGCATGGTAGGGCTGTGCAGGACTGGAATGAATAAAAATGCAGAGGGGAAAGCAAGATTTTAATAGAGTGGTATGAGAGTAGACTGATGGATGGGTGAATGAATGGATGGATGGATGGATGGATTCATGGACGGATGGATAACTGGAGGATGGATGGATGGATGGATGGATGGATGAACATATGGATGGATGGACGAGTGGGTGGGTGCATAGATGAACATATGGATGGATGGATGGATGGATGGATGGAAAGATGGATGGATGAATGGATAGATAGATGGATGAAAAGATAGAGAGAGAAAGCAGTAAGAGAAGAGGGAGAGAAGGCAAAAGGACAATGATGACAAAGAGAGTACACAGTAAGTGCCACAGGAGGACCTGTGTACCATAAAGGTCTATGAATGAGAGGTCAAAAACCTGCTGATCAATCACTTTGTCTCTCGTTGTAGCCCTCCTTCTCCCCGCTCACTCCTTACCCTACTCTTCCATTCCGCTAATGATCGGTGGAGAAGGGTAATGAACTGGCTAAGTGTTCAGAGAGAGATAGACAGGAAAGAAAGGAGGGAGGAAGGTAGAAAGCACGGAAAGAATGAAGAGAGAAACTAAGGGAGAAAGGCAGGAAGGAGAGAGGGACGGAAGAGAGTGGAAATAAAGGAAAGATGACAGAGAAAGAAGGCAGGAGGAAAGAAAAAAAGAATTATTAATGATGAAGATGGGAATGAGTAAAGGAAGAGAGGAAGGAATTAATGAAGAATGATAGGAATTGATGAAGGTGGAATTAATGAAGGAATTAATTAAGGGAGGTGTTAAGAAATAAAGGAACCAAGGAAGAAGTATTGAAAGGAATTACAAAGGATGGAAAGAAGAAATAGTCGAAAGAAGGAAATAAAAAATAAGGAATGAAGAAATAGATGGAGCTTGATAGATAGATAGATAGATAGATAGATAGATAGATAGATAGATAGATAGATAGATAGATAGATAGGTAGATAGATAG
>JBCEWB010058947.1:0-13780 GCA_039654565.1 Peronia peronii
AGATAGATAGATAGATAGATAGATAGATAGATAGATAGATAGATAGATAGATAGATAGATAGATAGATAGATGCATTTCCTCTATTCATGTGTAACATTGGACTCTAGATATGTAAATAAGAGAGGCGCTGCCATCATTCACTATTATCTTTTCACTTCGGGGAATTTACTGGCCTGTGATGGTAAGTGATGATACAACTGGTATGTAATAGTAATAACTTACTTAACCGTCCATTTCTCAGGGACGTACAGTGTGGTTTAACCCTACCCTCGCCAAAACACCTGATGAAGAGGGTGAAGATGATGAGGATGACGAGGAAGAAGAAAGGAAAGAACCAGATGAACCTGAACCAGAATTGCCACAACCACTGTTGGTACCTATTTCTGAGGATGTCGGTAAGACAGTGTGTTGTCAAAATCAGTTTGTAAAATGTGATTGCATACAAGTCTCAAAAATGAAAATTATTTTATCATTTTAACCCTTAAAGGACCACTCACGTATATTTCCACCGCTGGTCACACTATACAGAGTCCCAATCGTGTATGTTTCCCTCGCCAGACCATGCTTTGTTTACCTTGGTTTCAAAACTAAGGATGTGGAAGTAGAGGCGTTTAAATTATATAATTTTTTTTTTCTGACATGACCTAAAATTAAGGAAGTTTCCAAAACATGGCCAGTCCTGAGGGAATAATAGTGCTCAACATGGCCGGTCCTTTAAGGGTTAAATGGATAAACATCATTACACATTAAGCTGTTTATACTATAACATTTTATCAAATCAGTATTAAAGCCTGGTTCCCTTAATTCCTACCGCCCAAGACGTGCTTCATGACATGTAAATTATCTTATCTAATGCTTTTGCACATCTTTTACTTATCATAAAGGAAACAGAAAATCAAAAAAAAGTATGATTGAAAGGGGAGAGAGGGGAATGGAAAATAGAGGGGAGAAGGGAGGCGACCCAGAAGACAGAAAGAGTAAGTGTCTCCTCCCATACAAGACAGTGTCAAGCATGTAAAAACCACACCTCTATTTATGCCTTTCATAAGAGGCGCGGATAGACTACAGACTTCACATTGCTTAAGCACTCCGAGAAAACCACCCACAGGAGGTTGAAAGGCGAATGAGAACGTAATCTTAACTACTTCAACACAAATAGACAAACTGATTCATAAAAGAGAGAGAGAGAGAGAGAGAGAGAGAACAAGATTTTAAAATAACTTTATGGCAAGCCTGTATGCATGATACACTCTATTGCTAGTGCGCATCAGTTATTTAGCATAAGATCATTTAAGGTGTTTTTGTTGTTGTTGTTGTTGTTGTTGTTGCTTTAATGCATAATTATTTGGGTAACAGAGTGTTAATTCTGGCGTTCTATGAATAAATAAGCTAAACGTGATATCTTCTATGGTCTCCATACTGTTCTACACAGATGTTGGCTCGAGCCCTCCCTGGCTGGTCAGAGTGACGTCACAGTTTGTCCCCGAGCACAGCCCAGTGGCCGTAGTGTCCGTCAGATGGCCAGGAGCGGTAACTGTGGCCATCGACAGGGGCAAGTAAGTCTGAGATTTGTTAACTTATAATGATGTTTGTTTGACAGTGTAAGATTGAACAACAACCGAAAGTTATTCTAAATTATTATGATAGACCTTACTCACACTGAAAGTTACATGAGGTTTTGAGCAGTTAATAGAACGAAATGAAAGAAATGATTCTAAAGGACTCATGACCATCATTCAGTCGATATGAATAATCTCACTGTATGATCGCTGAGATTCAGCATTGCTTTAGGTTATTCCATCATACTGTCTTAAAAGCTCATTTGGGTATCAAAAGGTTTAAACTCTAGTCTCTAAACGAAATGAGAGCATTGAGAAGCAAGAATTCGATTGTCAAAGAAAGAGTGGTATAAAGAATAAAGAATTACATATAGCAATGACAGTGGTCGGGGAAGGGGTGATGTGTGTGTGTGTATGTGTGTGTGCTTTTTGTATGTTTTTTGTTATGTTTTCTTTGTTTTGTTGTGTTTTGATGTGCTTGTCAAAACATGTTTCGCTTTATTTTTGTTGCAAATGAAACCAACAACATTAATACCAATAACAACGATGACCTAAATGATGTCAACAGCGATAAAGTCAACAACAAAATCAGATCACGGTAAGAACAACAACTAACAAAACAATGAACAGTCCTAATAACCACGAGAAGTTTCAGCCTGTAGACAGCATTCAGTTACTCCAAGAATGTTCATTGACGGTTGAGATATACACACATGACATAGACTGAAATGATACAAAACTTAAATCTCTATGATACGTCATCGCTGTCTTCATTCTCAACCTTTGACCTCCGATGCAGCATGTCCTCCACAATCTCCAAGTTCTTCTGTCCAATGCTTTACATTTTTTGTTTTGTGGGTTTTTCTTCCCTAAATCTCGTACCAATTCCTGATGTTTCAGTTTCCAAGCTTCACTTCTTTCTTTCTTCTTCTTTCTTTCTTTTTCTTTCTTTCTTCTTTTTTCTTCCATTTCCTCTTTTTTTCTTTCTTTCTACATTCCTTTGTCTCTTTCTTTCTTTTTGTCTTTTTCTCTCTTTCTTTTTCTATTTCTTTGTCTCTTTCTTTCTCCCTACCTTTTTCCTTTCTCTCTATCTTTCTTCACTTCCTCCTATGCCTCTTTCTTTCTCTTTTTTTTTCTTTCTGCCCGGAAAAAAAACAAAGAAGTGAGAGACTTAATTGTGAAAGCACTGATTTATCTCTCCAGATTTTTCGAGAATATCTATATTGGGTTCGGCCACAAGGATCTGGGGGATCAGTTCGATCCTGTCCTCCCCGCAGAGGCCATGATGGAGTTTCCCAGCGGGCCAGAGGTCATGGAGCAGGAAGATCCCACTCCAGAAGAGGAGGCAGCGGTGAGGGCGGCCCTCAAGGAACAGGAGGAACTGACTGGGATGAGGAGAGGAGAGGATGACGAAGAGGAAGATGACGAGGAAGATGAGGATGAGGGTGAAGAGGGAGATGCTGATGACGAAGTGGAGGAAGAAGATTAATATTTATTACTAGACTATCTTCATGTAATTAAGCTGTATCTCTGACTCATTTCATTTATTTTATATGATTTTTATATTATCTTTTATATTTCTATTTCAATCGTCATCGGTGTCATCATCCCATTCATCATAATCATCATCGTCACCATCATAAAAGTCATGGTCATTATTATCATTTCATTGTTACCACAAATGTATTTATTATTCCTACCATTTTTAACATGATTAGTATGAGTGTTGGTTGCTATTTAATATTAGTATCATCATCATTGCAGTTTCACAAAAACCTCTTAAAATCGAAGAGGACTTACACCACAAAGAAACAAATAACAATATGAATAACTCGACATGATAGAAACTGAATAAGTTCAAATCACTAGCCAAATTTTGTCGTAACTGTTATCATGAAAGCTGGTATTCTTGTTCTGTAGATAGCACCGCCCTTCACCAGACATACAGAAGTGATTGACAAAGAGTTTGACACATATTCTGCCAATCGGTACAATGCTGAAATAATATCATAAATCGTGCTCAATTTCTTCATAAGTATAAGTATTGCCAACTTTTTTAGAAAGTTATTTTCATGTTTATTTTTTTTTTAATCGACGTTGCTGTTTGCTAATCTGTTCAACCATGTGTTTATCACTAAATTTTACCACCAGTTACTCATTTTTTTTTTTTTTTTGGTCTAATACGTCTACCTTAAAGAAAAAAAAAGAGAACAGAAAGAGATACATTGAACACAAACAAACGGTGTTACACATAAACTTACAAGATATTCATTAACGCATAAATTCGTAAGAAACAAAAATCGCCAAATCTGCGATGGATCAAAACTTCTCTAATTGGCCTGAACGTTTCCAGTTTAAGCGTGGTGTGGTGAATGGTATGGACCAACTCAAACATTTCATGTCACCGCCATCATCGTCATCATTGTTCTCGTGATAAAATCACTGTGATGCCATACAAGATACAACAGTCCATGATTTTCCTTGCCCTCGCGGTCTTCTGTTGTTCGTAGCAAGAACATGGTGGTGTGACCCCCCCCCTCCCCCCCCCCCCCCAATCTTTGACATTGTCATGCCAACCCTCACATGGTCTGTCTTTTCTCTGCTTTGTCTTCCACTGTGCGCTGAACTCTGACCTTCGACAAAAAGTCTTTGAAATTAACATGGGTCACCCTTGTTATCTTGTGTTTGCCTGCAACAGTGCGGATCTGTAGCTGTCTGATACAATCTGTAAGCCTAAAAGTGCAAGCTCGCGTTTCTCTCTCTCTCTTTCTCTCTCTCTCTCTCTCTCTCTCTCTCTCTCTCTCTCTCTCTCTGCCCCTCTTTTTTTTTTTTTTAAAGAATTTTCTAGGTTGCGTCACAAATTTCAACAAAATCCCTGAACTGTCGTCTGTTGAATCAATGTTAACTCCCTTATCAACATAAAAGAAAAATTCACAGATTTTCACACTCGCACATATCACATACACATACACATTCACAGACATACACTCATACCATAAAGCTGATTTATTTTCTTTTCAGTTATCCTATCTTTTATCCATGGTCTAATGGTTTCGAATTCTGAATCTACGCATGGCATGTTCAGGAAAAATGTCCATGTCATCATATATATGTGCTTCATATTCAGTTTTGAAACGTCTTGGGCTGTAAAAGGCTCGTTTGTTTTTATTTTTGTAGGACGGAGGGAAATGGGGTTAATGTGTTCTGACTTGAAACTGGTTTTCAAGCTATAACCCCTTGCTACAGCCATAAGGTTATATTCGATGGAGTTTCTAGCTGCCACTTTTACATTCGTCAAGGATGAGATCCTATTACAAGTCTAACCTGCCATGTACTTTAACAAGCCTTCCTTACAGTTTTCACCCAACTACGGGTCAGAATATTTGTTGACTTTGCATCTGTCCTTTTCTTTTCCTTTTTTTTTTTTTAATAGCGATGTTTAGGCTTTGTCGGAACTCAATAGAAGGGTCCAACATCATGGATAGAAATGACATAAAACTGTGCCTGTGGATTCGTTGTTTTCGTTTTTTGTTATGGTTGTTTTTAATTTTCTGTCCTTTTTCTTTCTCTTTTTCTTTCTTTCGTTCTTTCTTTGGTTTCTCTTTGCTACATTTATTCTGTTTCTCTCTTTCTCTATCTTCCTTCTTTACTTCAATATTTTTGTTTTGTTTTTTGTTGTTTTGTGTGTGTGTGTGTGTTTTTTTTTGTTTCGTTCTTACTTTTTTTTCCGAATTCTCCTTTTTTTTTATTCTTTTCTCGCATTGGTTATTATCTTTATTTATTTCGTTCGTTCTTTCCTTTCTTCTTTCTGTCCTTTTTGTTTGTTTGTTTGTTATTTTTATTATTATTATGATGATGTTGTTGTTGGCCATCTATTATAGCCAGGATAGCGATTACTATGGGCTTTACGACATCAGTCCTAGGTGTAGTTATTGACATATAGCTCGTATTAATACAAAATATTAGAAATCATATGGCAAATGTCACTGATGGTGACACATAAAAAAGATGAAAAAATTATCCTTGTTGATCTTTCATTATGTGGCCATGGACATTTGTATTAATGTCCTATTTTATTGGTGTTGAATTATTTCTTCCCATTCGTCGTTCATAAAGATGTTTAACTATTCTTGTTGTACGTGGTGATGACATTAGCATGTCTTGTGTAGTGTCATGTTGTAAGTAGTGATGACAGCCTCTTAGCATCTCTTGCTGTTACCAAATTCAGGTGCATATTTATCGAAACAGTTCGCTTTCCGGAAATTCAGAGCGACACAAACGACATGAACATAACAAATTTACGTGGATGGCACAACAAACGAACGTATTCAAACTCTAACAATTAGAGCTTTTCAAAGAATCCGATAAAATTGACTGGAAATAAAACCACACAGCAAATCTTTGAAAGTTCAATTGTCAAATGAGTCACTGTTATTGTTTTGAGAAAATTGCAACTCGAGGGTCACATTGTCTTGGGTGCCAAACTTATCATTAATGAACTACATGCTGTTCAATGTGAGTGTCCGGAATCAAGTTTTTGTTGCTGTTGTTGTTTTTTAAGCGTCTTAACTTCCATATAATTGAAATTTTCTCAAGAACAATGGGAATGGCATTTAAGGCAGTTTTACAAGGGCCCCCAGTGCAGAAGACACGGCTACTCCCAACCACACTAGACGATCTTTCCAACCAGGCAAGATGATATCCCAGGTAAATCGCTGCGACATAAACAGATTAATGGGATGCATTGATCGATGGCGGATACTGACCGACAGAGGCCTGCATTTGCAAGCGTGAATACAAGGACAAATACAAGCTTGAAAAAATAGACTATTTGATCAATGCATACTCCCCTAGCAAATGACTTTCAGGAGTCAAACATGGATCATCATCAAAGAAAATGTAAGAAAAATCAAAACAGCTAACGAGGAAAGAAATGTGCGCAACATAGAACAAGAATAAAATGCTCCGAAATGAGACAAAAACAAACAAAGGTTGCCGATGTTGTTGAATATGTTATAAGAACAAAAGCAAAATGGGCAGGACCTGTGGCAAGAATAAAGGACAAGTGATGGACTCATAGAAGTACAGGCTGGATATCAAGAGATTTTTAAAAAAACGATCAAGGGGAACACCAACAAGAAGATGGAGATTCCATGGAACAGCACTTAAGTAGGCCTACCACCAGGGCCAGAACTGCACAGGGCAGAACAGATTGGAGAAGGTAAACAGAAGGCTATATCGGTATCCAACTGAGGATGAACCTAATGTAGGTACAAAGTACCAGGTGTCAGTACAAGGACGCCAAACCAAAAAGGGGGAGAGGGAAAAGGGGAAAAGAAGGGAGGTCCGGATGTGAGTTTTGTAAAATCCTAGTCACGATGTTAACTAAACAAGGGAGAGAAACATCATTACATGTATAACTAAATACAGTAAAACAATGAACAAGGTCACGATGTCTAAAACACGACAGTGCAAACAGTTCTATGCTGCAGCTCACACCAAGCACGCAACAAAAAGATCATGAAAAAGCAGTTCATTTAAGATTTCTGCCATTCATTAAAACTGACTTTAAAGATTTTATAGAGCATAATAATTAAGCCTTCGTCTCATGACTTTCTTGACTTGAGAGATGTTAAAGGGTCAATCTGATTAAAGCTTCGCTCATCTCATTTTGCATTAAAATTCCTTTCCAAACAGAGCTTTGTGTGTTGTCTGATATGGCAATCACTTATATTATAACTCATAAAATGTCTTTTCTTTTTTTTTTAACTTAAATATGAAAACATTTATGTCATGCTGACACCCAAACTACACAGCAGTTGACACGTTCATGGCTAACGTAAACAAACAAGTGAAAAAGCTTCATGGAGAATGTTCATGCTGTTTTGTTGAGCACAGTTTAAGCTTGCAAGGCGACAAGGCAAAGGTCACATGAAGAACTCACATGTTTGTAGGGTTGATTAATTAGGAGGACTCCCATTGCTTTCTCGATCCTTTCTGTGCAGTTAGATCAGTCCAACAAATTAGTGCACTCAGTCTCATATGGCGAATCCATCATAGTGGCAAATCTTCTGTGAGATTCGTGTGCCATGCTATGCCTCAGCTTAGAGTGGCCAAGAGACCGATTATCAGCCTGTGGCGAGATCATGCATGTGAGTCTTTGGTCTCATCAGCCATACAGCTGAAATCAGCGAACATGGGAAGGTAAGGCAGGATGTCTGTAAAATCTGTCTTGCATACAACAAAGTACGGTAAAAATGCATGTCTTTCTGACGATGTTTGTTTTCCTATGAATTATTCTGGAAAGGTTTCCACAGAATGTACAAGAAAAGTTCAAAAGCTTCTGCTAATTTTAGAACATGGACTTTAACCCCATAGGAAACCAGGCTTACTTTTCTTTCAAACTGCGATGTATTGAATTATTATTATAACCATAGTTTGTTCAGCATTTTACGGAAAATGTCTTAAAATCAAGACGACTGTCCACCGGCAACTAATCAAATACACCAAAAAAATTGAAAAACAATACGAAGAATTTAGAATTGAGATAAAAGTTTGTACATCATAATTTTCTTAACCCATTGATGAATCTAATCTACAATGGACATTTCCAATAGCACGACAGGCGAGTTCATTCATTTCCTGGAAGGGCGGAAATATTGTCTTTTAAACATATGTCGGGTGTTCATCGAAGGAATTTGAATTGTACTGCCTTATTTGTTCTGTCAATGACTGTCTCCTCGAAAGAGTTTCTATATTGAGGATATAAGATGTTTGCGGAAATCTTTGGATCGCCTCTCATCGATGCAGCGTTTGGGGTAATGTACCCGCAGCAATAGTGGTGGTGGTGATGATGGTGGTCTCTTTGTCTCGTGAGACAATGGCTGCCGTCTGTTTAATCACCCCAGTCTCGTTGACAGCACCGTCTGGAGTGGCTCAGCAGTTAAGTCCATTGCCCCAAAGCTGGACAAGGGGTTGATGACTTGTCTTTCGTGCGGTTTCTTCTGTCCTTAAACTGTTGGAGTTGCTTTGCTTCTTCCTTGCGAACTCTTTCCGTACTGCGCCCTTTTACCAACCAGTCGCACTGGTGCACAGATAGATAAAAAGGCTAATTCTACAATTACTGGATTCTCAACACATGAGATTTTTTTTATTCTTCTCAGGGAAAACATGGGATGGGCTGCTATATAGTTTAGCTTTCACTTAATGATTAGATTTTTTTTTTCTCTGTAGTTTTTGTCTCTGAAAGTCGCTGAGGAATGAGTATTTATTGCAAGATGGGTGTAGTCTCATGCCATTTCACTGCAAGATCTGACAGCCCGTGCGTATAACTGAGTTGGTATCAAGTCTCTCTTGAATAATGTACTGAATCTCCTCTTCACGTGATAGTAATGAACTGCTGCTTGTTTTTAACACTTGAGCTTATGATTACATGGCGGAGGCACTCGTTAGTTTTGCATTGTGGAACACATTACTCTTAGCAACAAGTTAAATATAGCCAGTTATTTACGGTATATTTATGCACTACAACAAACAGAATAAAGAAGAAACTTTCAAAACATTGATTTGAAGTTTACGGCTCCCATTGTCTTTGCGAGGTCATATCAGAATACAATACGTGCCATGAGTTATTGAATTATTATTGAAGCTTAATTATTGAATAATAGGCGTGATTTTCTGCTGTGCCGACGTGAAATTTGCACCATCAGCATTGTGCTTTCATTATTCGGTGTTTAATTTCTTGATAAAGCAAAAAGGAAATCACGCATTTCTGAGCGATATTTTGCAGTCCACACACTGTCTTTGATTTTTCAGTGACTGGGTAACTATATTTGCCCCTTTTTTGAGGCACTCAAATCATTACATTCAAATCTGTAAAAACACAACGGTTGTACTCTAGGATGTCTTTTAATTTCATTTGAACACAATCATACCGCTTTTTTTTTGTTTTAGCAATTTAACTGCTATTTGGAGGCATCGAGGCCTCTCCTGACAAATTGTCCACCAGCCTTCTCCATACGTCGAGGTTGCTCAAGATGGTATCTTCAAATACTTTCTGCCCATTTCTGAATGTTTTCACTACCATCTTTTCTTCTGCCAGCTTCGTTTCCCACCTACAGTTTCTTGCAATAGTTTGAGCAAGGTCACCGAATCTCGTAGATCTATAGGGTTCTATGCGATGAAAAACAACGAAGCCCTGAAAGCCACTCTGTATTGCCTGAGAAAGTCTCGGCATTCGAAGTTGGTGACAAGAATTTGTATTTGATGTGATAAACAGCGAGTCGCTTGTGATCGCTTTGTATTGTTTGAGAGCAGTCTCGGCATTCGAAGTTGGTGGGAGGGTGAAGTTTCAAGTTATTACTTTTATTTATGCTGAAAAAAACTGGAACCACTTGGCACCGCTTGAGAAGAAAATCTTGACAGTTGAAGTTTGTGGCAAAACGTTTTGTTGTTATTTCATTTGCGCTGATACATAGGGGAAAACCTGATGGTCAGCTCGCATTGTTTGAGAGAAGTCTCGGCATTCGAGGTTGACACTTTGAACGACATTGAAACAGTCTCAATATTCGAGATCGATGACAGATTGGAAACGGCTGGTAATACTAGACTCCAAAAAATAGCACCTGGACAATATAGCAATTCATATGGTAACCACTTCGTACTGTCTGGGGGCAGTCTCAATATTCGAAGTTGGTGATTTTAGCATTTGATCATTTTCGTAAAGGTAAAGGTCACAAAGGAAGATATGGGAAGACATTTCAGAATGGACAGGAATGGGATTGGCTGAATCCCGGCCAGTAAATGACAGAAGGTTGGAGGAGGTTGGTTGTTAAAGCTTCACATTCTCCCGTACGACATGGGCAGAGGTCCCACGGAGAGGTGACATAAAGTAAAGATAATAAGCTGGTAACCATCTGGTATTGTTGGACAGTTAATTGGACATTGAAGGCTGGTTAAAAGGAAAAATGAAATATAACGTACGAAGACATAAACAGCACGGACCCAACCTGTTCGTATTTAATGGGTCTGCTCTGCATTGTTGACAAATCCGGTTTGACATCTGAAGCAGAGTCGTTTAATCTGTAGAAAGTAACACCAGGAACCTATGCGTGCTTTGTGGATGAAATTATCCATTAGTTGAGCAAAGTCTTAACATCTGAAGTTGGTGACAAATGGAACCGATTAATTTCCGAAATTCTTATTAAAATAAAGTTCTGTAAAATGTTACTGCGTTTAATTGCCATTATTTTGATAGCAAGCTGGTTCAGAAATTTAAAGTGTGTGAGAACGAATACTATTAAACTGGTAACCACCTGGTATAACGACTCCATATAAATCTCCATAGTAGAAGTTAGGGACGGGAATTTATAATTGGGGTGATAAACAACGGGACGTTGAGAACCATTTTGGAACCACTTTGTATTGCTTGAGAGCAGCCTCGGCATTTGAAGTTGGTGACAGGTTTTGTTGTTGTTGTTACTAGATCTATGTGTATTGATAAATGGTGCAAAGCATACGAGCCACCTCGCATTGTTTGAGAGAAGTCACGGCAGTCGAGGTTGGTGACACTTTGAAATTATTTGTAATGACAGATAGCGAGGAGATTCGGTTCCATTGAAAGTCATATTGTTTGAGATAGTCTCGATACTCGAAGTGGATGACATACCGAGATCCTCCCGTACCTGATGATATTGAACTTCCGAACTTAATACTTCAGCAAACATAAATTGAGGCATTATACCAATGCATGTGGCAACCATTTCGCACTGTCTGAGAGCAGTCTTGACATTCAGAGTTGGTGATTTTAGTATGTGGTACTTTTTCTAAAAATAAAAAGGGCACAAAAGGAAGATATGAGAAAACATCCAGGTTCATATCAGTCTATAAAAATATGCTCTGTTGCCTTGTGTTGTTAAATCCGCTTTGCCAGTTACGCACGGACGATGTTTGATCTGTAGAAAATGGCAACAAGAAATGATACCTGCTTTGCACATTTAATCCATTTGCTTTGTTACAGATAGATCTTAACATCTGAAGTTGTGTCCAATGGAATGTTTTTATATATATGAAATTTCTGATCATTTCCAAAATCAGCGATGGATAAAAAATTCTATAAAATGTTATGACACTTTCATAATTGCCATGATTTTATTTGAGAACACTTTGGTTTGAGAAATCGTACTTGTGTGAGAGAGGACTTGGATCTTTTTGACGAATACGATTATACTGGTAACCATCTATTATAAATCATTTCGTATTGTTTGAGAGTAGTCTCGACATTTGAAATATTGGATACAGACGGGGTAAACTAGTTCCGATTGAGTGCAAAATCTGGGCGCAATTAAGTCTGGCCTTGCCAGATGATCTAGGCAAAGATACACACTTACAAATGTGTAAAGCGCTTGATACATACACACACACACCTTATTAATGCAAGGAATTTGATGGCGTTTAAATCTGTAATTTCCTAAGCCATGCAAGCCGCCTGATCGTTGCTTTAAAAAACAAAAAACGAAAAAGAAATGAAACACGCACACAAACGCACATGCGCGTACACACACACTCCCCCGCAGGGGCTCGGGGTATATAAGTAGGTTCTTTGCTCCCACCTGTAGGCAGTGAAAGCCCGCCATCGGGGGTATATCTCTTATGGAATGCCATCCTCGATGTTCCAATGGTAACATCTTTTCTTTCTTTCCCTGCTTCTGTCTCGTTCCTCTCTTTTCTTCTTGACGTGTAATAACGTATCTTGCCGTGATGTGTGGGGGCAATATAACCATAATAGTGCTGATGTGCCGTTAAACCCTAACACACACATACACACACACACATTCGTGCAAACCCTGAACATATTGTGGGTGGTCTATTTTGAGAGAAATGTCTTTTTACCTGCATTGTCTTGTTACTTTAGTAGACGAACTGTGTACACACTTCGTGTAATCTTGGATATAATATCTATCTCCAGAAACCTTCAAATGTATTGTATTGTGTGATGCCTTCCTTATGACGTCAGATCTACTGGCCCTCTACTATAGCACTTGTATTTATGTGATGCTTAAGCCAAATTACTCGACAATGGCTGCTTGATGGAACTGAGACACTTTCTGCAGGCATGCTGAGGTTGTGCTTCTTTTTCTCTAAAGTTTGTTTCTTTTTTTGTTTATGTGTGTGTGTGGGGGGGGGGATGGTGGTGTGTGTGGTGTGTGTGTGTGTTTTACACTGACATGATTTCTTTTCGCTGTGATAAGCACGCACACTTTTAAGACATGCTGAAAAAAAGTTATAAAGTTCTTTTGTCTTAATTAACATTTTTGTATACAAGGCCTATACTGAAATTGTGAAATCTTCTGTCTTGATTTTTTGTTCTGATTTTTTTTTTATACACTAATACGGTTTTCCAGTTTACACTACAAGGTATTTTTTAAAAATGCAATTGCATTTGATTTTGGAACATTGGGTCAGTTTTGTATTATTTCATATTGTAAAAAAGTCTGAGGACATTTTTTTTTCACCTGCTATGTAGTGGAAATAATGATTTAATCCTCTTCACTTTCTCCGTAAGGACATTTCAATGGAGCCGTAATCATGCACGGACCTTCGGCGATCCTTCGTATTTAGATTGTTTTAGTCCTTTAAAGCATCCATCACGTTAGCACATTTGTTTCCAGATTCCGATTACCTTAATGATTTGAGATCCCTAAATGTTGTTGTAACAACCATGATGATATAAACAGACTTTCTTTCACCTTTCCTCCCTTTCATCCTGACAAATGAAAGCTTGGAAAATCTTAAGTGAATGCAAATGAAATCTAACTGCTTCTTGCTCTTTTACTAAGAAGAGATAAAGATTAAAAACTACATACAGAGAAACTTTTCCTATTCCAACTTGCGACGAACTCGTTCTTGCAAGACTGGATGTGTCCGCCCTCATGTTGCAAGAATTAACTGCATCCGCGTAATTTTTGTGAATTAGGTGTGTTTCTTCAGACTCTGCTCCCCACCAACCCTGTGAATTTAATTTACGCCCCCCACCCCCACTTTCCAAACACCGCCAAATACAGCAACACGGAACTCACTGCACTCCTGAAATGGAAAATAAATCGTACAGAATCCGTTCTCTATTCAAAAGAGTAAAAAAGTTCATCCTGCGCCCCTCCTCCCCCCCCCCCTCCCTTCCTCCTATAACACGTCTCCTCCCCCTCTCCACAAACACGACCTT
>JBCEWB010058958.1:2409-13779 GCA_039654565.1 Peronia peronii
CCCCCCCCCCCCCCCCCCCCCCCCCCCCCCCCCCCCCCCCCCCCCCCCCCCCCCCCAACGCATGCAGAATATTAAGCTTACATCGTGTAATTTTTCCTTTAATTCGGAGCTTCCCAGTCAAAGACCGAAGAACTGAGTAGAAATCAGGCTGAGCTGCGGGCTGCAAGTTCCCACACAACCCTCTCCCCTCCCCCTTCCATTTTATCATCGTACAATTCGGATGAAACACTCTCGCTAGTTTATTATTAAATTATTATCTCATTTTCAGAATAATGTCAAATATAGTAAGCTTTTTTCGGATTTATGTGAATAGAAACACGGATCTCTGTGCAAGAATTCTGTATGCCAAATTTCAGATGGATTCATTCAGTAGTTTTCGAGTCCATAAGCCTTTTATGGTTTTTGTCGCAGATTTATATATAGATTTATTAATTTATCGGTTCAGAGATATTTAATGATAAAAAGAGAATCTTGTATCTTCAGTGGAGATTTATGATAGGCAGTCATACTGATACCGCTGTTTATGAAGAGGCGGATATTATATCATGGCCGGTCAGCTCTTCCTATGACAGATAGGGCAGTCCATCCGCCATTCAGACTTCCGGTCGATCAGTATAGACCTAACTATATCCTGGATGGTTCCTGCAATGATCTTCTGCTAAAGCAAACTATATGTACATTCAAGACAATTTCATCATATCAAAAATGACAGGTATCTACACAAATATTTAAATGTACCTTTGTCCGCTATTTAACACACGAATAATCACTACGCGTACATAAAACACACAGAACATATTTCAGATTTGTTGCTCTTTTTTTTTTTTTTTGCTAATGTATTTCTCAGGCTTTGATGCTCTTGTTGTTGTAGATTATTTGTTGTTTGCTAATCTGGTTATTGCTGCTCTTCTTGTTGTGTGTTGGTGATTTGCAACGATTCTTTCCCGTTCCAGAATTATTGGAAACTGTCGACGACATTGACGTTGTTGTTTTATTTACTGTAGAAAAGTAGCTGCTCGATGCGTGATGCATGAAATCAATGTAAACAGCCAGGCCATAGAACATAGAATATCACGTTATCAAGGTGTCTGGCTTGGCATTGTTATTAATATTAGATATAGTCACGTATGTTGCAGTCATGCCCTTCTACGCATTTATTACAGGTCAGGCTCTCAACGTGAATTTTAGCGATCTTCTTTGGACAAAAGTTAAGGTTTTGCTCCCTTTTTTTTCTCAGAACACATTTATAAACACACACACACACACACACACAAAAACCCACACACATTCGTAGTAAATCTGCTCATACGAATAGTGATATAATATTACACTCTTAGCCAGGTTTCGTGAATTAAAATATTGATTCAGGAAGGAGGAGAAAGACTGGTGTTTGATGACTGAATTTTGGAGAAAAACTGGCGTTTGGTGGTTAAGAAAAACTGGCGTTTGGTGGTCAAAGTTGAGAGAAAGAATTGGATTTGATGGCTAGATTTCCGAGAAAAACTGGTAGCTGATAGTTAAGTTTCGGATAAAGACCAGTGTTTGATAGTTTGGAGGAATACTGGCGTCTGATGATTGAATTTCGGAGAAAGAATAGCATTGACAGTTAAATTCCGGAAAACAAAATGGTGTTTGATGGTTTAGTTTCGGAGGAAGTCACAATGGATGTTTAAATTTGAGAGGAAGAGATGTGTTTGATGACTGACTTCGGAAGAGAAGCTAGTGTCTCATGCTGAATTACGGAAAAAAGATAGGTGCTTGATCATCATATTTTGGAGCGGATCAGAGGACAAATACTTGTATCTCACACAGATACACATACATATAAAATACGTATAGATATATATATTATTAAAATACGTATGGATATATATATTATCCAGACAAAGATGCTGCATCCAGAGGGAACTTTTCAAGGGAAACTTTTGCTGAGTTCACGAAAACAAAGTGTAGTGTTCAACAATGAATTTGAGTAGAGACCTCGGCCCTCGTACTATAAAGGGTGGAACTCATTAAAATTGTTGACCACAAATATTCAACAAAAATAGGAGAGTTAAATAAATACTTTGCGTTAATTATTAATTCCGTTGATCATTACGGCAACCAGTTGACAAGAGAGAGAACCGGTGTCCTGGGCTGCATAGCTCAGACGTCTGGACAAAGGAGAGTTTTAGCGAGAGAAAACGTTCCTTTGCTGATCGACGGGGACGTGTCGCTCTGTAAATAAGCGCAAATTAACACGTATATAACATACACGCGCTTACCCATGCATGCATTTTAATTTTACTGATGTTAAATGTGGAAAGGAACGAAGTATTTGGCTGTCACTATGTCATGGCGCCTTTCAGGGTGTCCGCTGGGGCGTGGAATTAATTATTTTATACACGTCTCCACCTTTTGCTCTTGTTCTTTTATTGTTGTTTTGTACTGTTTTGTCATGGGCGACATGCCGTATTGTCATCACACCTGAAGTCCCCCATATGTTACTTCTTTCCCCTGTCCTTTTCTCCCCATATTCACCATCCTCCTTTCTGTCAATCGATATAGAAAACTGTCAAGAAATTGTGTTTAATATTTTCCTTTTTTTTTTCTTTCTGAGATTACTGACATGACTGATTCCGGGAAACAAACAAACGAAAACAATATATACAAACCTCATGCAAATCACCTGTAATAACTAGCAGGTGATATACATGTATATATTTCCATGTTGGCAGAGTACCCTCTGCACCAGATATCGTGATTTAAGGACCATGTCATATTGTCGTCAGAAAATGCTTTTCTCCATAGGCATTTGGGGCAGAGATATTGATGTAGGATGTTGTAGGAATCTTACCTCATTTAGTCACCCTATTTTAATGCATTTTTCTTACTTGCCGCACAATTACCGCACTTTTCAGTGTTGTTGCATTTTTCGGCATTTTTCGCCCTTTTTTCGTGTTTTTGTTTGTTTTGAATGAAAACTTTGAAGGGCTCATTTTTTATTTGGCAAGAAGCTATAAATCCAAAGCCGACAAAGACAATATATTTTTCCCTATTCAACTCTGTGTAGGCTTAGAGAAATGAGAAAGCTGTAGCCAACCTCCAGGATGTATTACAGGTTAGTTGTTACAGCCACTGTAATCCAGGACATTGCTGTGATCAGTCAGTGGTCCTGCCTTCTGCGTTTTGCTAAGGCCGCACGTCCACTAACTGTTTTGATTACCTGCAAAGCGACTTGTATGGAAATGAGCACTATCTATACAAGGCCAGACCCAAATACTAACACATGGCCCATAGACTAAATTCACACAGTGCTTGCTTGAGACATGCGGTTCTTGCTGCAAAAAGCATAGATCTCTGTACTTTAACCTTCTTTAGATACTGATGGTGTTTGTCGATTATTACATCCGTGTGTGTATCATTGACTAGTGTGTGTTGTGTGTGTGTTCGAGAGAGAGGGAGAGAGAGAGAGAGAGAGAGAAAGAGAAACCTCAATGTTCTACCTTTGATTCCCCTCCCCCTCCCCCCCCCCTCCAAAAAAAAAAACACACACTGGAAAAGCTATGCACATTTAGCAAGTCTGGAATCATGCACACACACCTACGTTGTAACAATAATTACTAACAATCAACAGTTTATCTGTCATACACATACATACATTTCTTGATGAATTTTATTGAGTTACGGCTGTCATTTTGTATTGTAAAATGGGCAATAAACATTACTAATCAGGTCACTAGGCTGGCCTATTACTGACTTGGTTTTGTCAGTTGCAGACTATGATGTGACGTCACGTTTTAGCCTGGTGTACAAGTGATGGCACCGCTAGTGGACGCATAGGCTCACTAGTTGTAGACCGACAGCATAAAGCTGTATATAGCCCAGCGACATGGTGTATTCTGTAGGAAAACGAGTTATGTTAGACCCCACCCGCCCCGTTCATTTGCTGATACGTGGTTTTTCATGTGCGCCTGTCCCTCACGACCCCACAGTGTCTTTACTCAGTCAGTGATTGCTAGAGTTTATTGTTTTTCATCTGAACATAGCTGTCTTCATTACATGATGACAGTCCGAGTTAACGCTGCTCCATCCGGTAATTCCTCCTCGTTTTATGTATCTTTTCAGTTAAAGTTTGCGTTGCCCACCGCGATTATGCAATTTCATAACTTTCTGGATGTAGAGCCAGCGCGGAATCATTGGCAATAACGCCACAAGTGAGTGGAATTATACTTGTTCTATTAAAGCTTAGTAATGTCGCCCATCTGTTTAGTTAACCTTACCTGTATTTACACCATCGGCAGCCACGGACTGAAAGCCTTGAGTTTGCCCTAAACTTTGTATCATGTACGTCTTTTCTACTTTATATAAGGTGAGATTGAAAAGATGGAGCCTCGGCCATTCTTAGATTACACTAGCTTATCGTGGGAATGTGTAAATATCCGTGCTTGTAACCGTGTCGCAGGCCGTCCATTTCATGGACCATTTTGTTTAAGACATACGGTCTACATCTATATCACTAGAGTTGACTGTACTAGGATCATCACTTGGGTCTTGGGTCAGTCAGTCAAATTAAGTGAGTAACGCTACAAAATCAAAACCTTTATAAAATGTATTGAGGATTACACGAAAAATATGGAGGTACATTATGTATATGTATCTTACAAACTTTTTTTTCTTTTTGTACATCGAGCAGTAGGACTGTTCATGACACAGAAGCTAAAATCACAGATTTAAATACATGTCATGTCAATAAAAATGGAAGAGCTTAGAACACATGCTGATGTTGTTTTGGTTTGAACCTACATAAGTATTCTAAAGATGTGTCTACTATATTTATTTTTAAAATTTTGCTGTTGTAGTTGTTGTTTCCTGAATTGCATTTCTTACCGCAATATTTGACGTATATTGGCATGTTTTAATTGCATTTTTCTGCATTTTTGATGGAATTTTTTGGCTGAAAAAAATGGGATTTTTCACGGATCGTGGACAAGACAAGACCAAGAATCGCTTTCCTGTCTGTCAGTCACATATCATTTCTCTCAGTTCTCAAATCACTATTTCAAATAAGGACAGTATATAATACAATATAAAAGTTATCGCTGCTCAATCTTTCTTCAGCACATGCAGAAGTTCAGTTACCCATACAACTTGATGCTCAAGTTTGTGTAGGTGTAAATGGCTTTGACGTAAAACAGGTCAGAAAACATGTCAGTTATTTACACTCCTACAGCGCATGGTTTGTTCCTCCGATTGGATTTCATGGTGCACGTACGTCACATTTCCTCTGAATTTACAATTTTTAGCCCTGGTGAGAACCCAGTATATGTATTGTTGTTCTAGTACCAGTAGCCTTTGTCATCTTTTCAGTGGCCAGTACATTGCTATATAGGTCACATTATTATAATACATGTATACCACAGAATATTATTTGCAAATTTTGTTGTTGTTGTTTTTAATACCAGTCGCTGGAGCCACAACATCTGCAACAATTTCCAGCATTTCTGAGACAGGAGCAAAAGATAATAAGAAACAACAACAACAACAACAATATTAACAAACAACAACAACAACAACAATAGCAACAACACTGACATCAACAGCAGGAATAACGGCAACAATAGCTAGAACAGCTAAAGAAAAAAATTAAAAAAACAAACAATAGCACACAAAAAATAGTGGATTTACACATTTGATGCGTCTTTTAGCTAAGACAGATATGTTTGCAGTTTCCTTGTATAAGTTCCTTGATTGAGCGAATCTAGACGAACGTTTACAATGATTTCCCTGAGATATGAATGACGGCCGGTCTGCATCGTCGCTAGGAAAGTAACTGACTGATATTCGCCTACTGTGTTGGCTGCTTGAGTGTCGTGAAGTTAATCTGGCTCTTTGTTTATCATGATTTTTCCTGTAGATTTGAAACTGTCTGGATTTTTTTTTTCATCCTTTCCTATATGTACGGCCAGAAATGGCATATGAGCTGTTACTGATTCCGATCAAACGGTTCGGGAAAAAAATCTTTGTTATATCTAAATGTGGTCTCAGTGTACAGATTAGCTTAGTGAGGAAATCAGATCAGTAATGTAGCGTTCAAACATGAATTTAAATATCCGAATGGACAAGCGATCAGATTAGGTGTTTGTGGCCGTGTTGGAAACTTTTTGAAGAGAAATAAATGTAGTAAAAAATACCAGAGGTTTCAAAAATGACAGTCAGTTTAATTTCTGCACTGGGATAGAGGCATTTCACGGGGTCTTTGACCTGTTGGAACTTTTGGAAATTGACCGACTGTAAGGAGACGACATCTTGCCATCGTGTGTTTATATTTTAGCAGGACCCTCTTTACACTGGCAAGTGGGGCACCCGTTCTTATCCAGAACGTTTCCATATGGGCAGTAGATGAGGCACACAGGTGGACATGGTTCAGGGTTGCACTTACAGATAGGACAGCCGTTCCTATCCAGAACGTTTCCATATGGGCAGTAGATGTCGCACAACACAGGTGGACATGGTCCAGGCTTGCACTTACAGGTAGGACAACCGTCCTCATCCAGCACATTGCCATATCTACAGGCGATCAGACATACAGGACCGCAGTCTATGGATTCTGCAAGGAAAAATTGGGACATTCAGAGAGGAGATTGGAATAAGTGAAATATTTAAAATGTTGCTGTCCAAAGCGAACAGTATCGTTTATCTGTGGAATGCAGTTGTTAACAACATGTGCAAAATGCACGATTTTATGTAGATGGCTTTAGCTTTTTTTTTTGTCTAAGCACAAAGACTGACATTCAATCACTTCTGCCAAGAGATCTTGCAAACAATTTTTAAATATCTTGAACAATGTTAGCCTGAAAAGTTTGAAACCAGTTAGGGATTTTTTTTTTTTGAAAGAAAAACCTGCGCTGACACCACAGTTTTTTAGTTTTATATTTACTGTCCGGTCAGAGTTGATACCCTATGGACTGAGCTATTAGGGTTCCAGCACTTCCTGCTTAAAGGAGAGAATCCAGCTTCAGGATCTAGTATTGTGTAGCTGAACAGGTAGACAAGGCAGAGGAAAGATGAGATTATTGAGTGACATAGAAACCAAGATCACTAGTTCTTTCCTCTTCTTTTGTAGTAGCTGCTCTTGATTACAGTGAGGCATCTGGGTCCCGGATGTATTCCTCCATATCCTTAAGAGACACACTGAGATGTTGTCCGAAACTGAATATCTATGGACGCACAGAGGTAGACATACTTGTGGATACTGCGAGAATCTATGGCCCGTTTACAACGGTTGCGAAAGAAGGAGAATCTGCAATAGTACCATTATTCTGAATACAGTTCATTTCGGTTCTTGTCGACCTACTTTTGAAAATAAATACTCACACCTCCAGCATTAGATGATGCTTTATAAGGTCAGCATTACGGAAGACACGTTGTCGAACTGTAAGCTTGCCGTTACCAGTGCTCGCTACAGAGAAGGATGACAGTCCGACAAGTGTTGAAATATTCCAACTGTCAATGCGATCACAATCACAAGGACTGCATCAAGAACTATCTGGCTTGCAAGATATTGACAAGAACTGCCTGCAAAGCTGGAATGGGCGGCTACTCTTGCTCAGTTTCTAATTCCGTAAGAGTAGAATCTTGAGGACGCCGTGGAAGGGATTTTCACACCAGCTCTCTCCACTTGGTTCTGTTGTGTGAGAAGGTCGGTGTCCCTGTGAATGTTTTCCCAGTCCATTCCTTAATCCTGTCCACCCACTTCTTCTTTTATCTGCCTCTGGGTCTCATTCGTCTTGACTAGTCCATGGGAACTTTTGATGTGGCCATACCAATTAATCTTGCACCGTTTTACAGTGCTTCAGAGATCTTCCGATTCTCCAGTATTATGTTCTTTGATTTTCAGGTTCACTTGTTCGTTTATGACTTGGTCCACATAAAAAATGCCCAAGATCTTGCCATATCACAGTGGATTTCTGCATATTGGATCTTTCTTTGCAGTGCCGCTATGAGCGTCCATGACGTGCAAGCGTAGAGGACGATGGAAAAGACAGGATTGCACTTATATCTGATCTTGTGATTTATAGTGATGTGCTGTTATCTCTTTATTGTCTTGAGCTTTGCGAATGCTGTCATAGTTTGGGCTGACTGTCTACTCCATTCGACACCGAAAGGCCTTAGTCATAATGATACGTCTGATGAGGCGCTCAGAAATGAATTTATTTGTCCAAAGTCTGTCACAGATCATGTGCTTGTAGGTATCAAAACAAATGGACAAGTGGATCGAAGTACTCAAAAAAATGTCAAGAAAATAAGGACCGCGGTATAGATCTATAAAACATGTTAGCACCAGTACTCCTTTTTTTTAATATATACATTATCCGGGACAAAACCTATCAGTTCAGGAGAACTCTTTAAGGGGAGTCCGTGCTTAATCCACGGAAACAGGTTTCGTTGCTCTGAATGTGATTTGGGGGCGTGGCTGACTCTCCAGAACTGAAGGATGGCACTCACCGCCCATAGTCAAGGTTCTAGACAACCAACCCAACAAGAACATAACAAACACCAACAGAACTGATGAAAATAAATACTTGTTACTTACTAGATCTAACACTGTTGACTGAGACGACAACGAGGATGACAAGAGAGAGAATCAGTGTCCTGGACTCCATAGCTCAGGTGTTGATGAACGTCAGGACAAACTGGAATCTTGGAGAGCTTTGGTGAACGAAAATATTCCTTTGCTGGCTGGTCGGGACGTGTCGTTCTGGCGAGTGAGCTCAATTTATATAGATCTAATGCAGATCTCTTCCCCTCACCGCTGCATAAATTGCAATTCCTATTGATAAATGAGAGAAGACGTGAGATATTGGACTGTCATTGAGACCTGAATCACTTTGAGTTGTCTGAAGTACAGTGTAATTACTTCACACGCATCTTCCTCCCTGTCCGTCCTTTTTTCTTTGTTGTTGTTATGTAAAATCGAGCCCTGGATGAATATGGGATGCTCTGTTATCGTCATACATGTTCAAGCCCGCCATATGTTACCCCGATGATATGTCTCTCCTTTCATTGGGTAAATCATCATTCTTTCCGCTATCAGTCGTTACTGAGAATAGTGAACTATGTGCAGTTTGGTTTTCTCTTTGAGATCATTTATATTTATCCCTGATGCTAATAGCAAACAAAACATAACAAAGACCGGATGACATGTTGCACACAATTCAATAAACAAAACCCAGAGATAGCACCTCCCTGTATTGGCAGAACTCGAAAGCTAGGGCGACTTCATGTCATATACTGGATGATACGCGATAGGCTTATGGAGTGCATGTGCTGTTGATCGAAGCAAAAGGAATCTTCCTTCTTTTTAATCAAATTATTGTTACGTATCCATAGTGAATGAAAATATAGCCGTTGTTTTCTCAGATAATGACTCATTATAGTATTGTTATTATTCCGATCATTATGACAACAGTAGCAATACCTAAACCAAGCAACCATCCAAGCAACCAACCAAGCAACCGACCGACTACCCGACCAACCAGCTAACACGCAAATGCACAAAGAGAACCTACTAAACGGAAATTTAAAGAGAGAGAGAGAGAGAGAGAGAGAGAGAGAGAGAGAGGACGAGACATATGGAGATGAGAATAGGTAAAGAGATACCCCCAAAAGAAGTCATAAACTCTCTACTTTGTCATATCTTCTCGAGGACATGTAGATCCATTACTGATATGCATTAGATGGCTAGTAGTAAAACAGTGACCAAGTGTCAGTGTAGGACCGATTATTCAGGTTCTACGGTTAACGCCAAGGGAATCAAATGATTTTTCTGCAACTGGGATCCAAAAAAGCAGGATTTATCTGTCTGTGAACCAAATGATATATCTATTATTGGGATCAAATAATTTATGTGTGACTCGGGTCAAATGATTTATGTGTCACTGGACCATATGCTTTATGTGTTCCTGGATCAAATGATTTATCAGCCGTTGGATCATAGATCTATAATTTATCTGTCGCTGGGATCAAAATATACATGTAGGCTATATGATTTATAAGTTACTTGGATCAAATGACTGATCTGCCCCTAGGATGGAGTGAATTATCTGTACCTGCGGAAAGTGATATCGGTAAATCCATCCACCTTCTTTGGTGTTTTCAGGTGAAATGTAATACTAATAATAATTATGTTCAAGTAAGTTCTTTGGTTTCTTTTGTCACGATTTGTGTCTGGACACTGAGCCATGGGGTCTTCAGGCAGACCCATCGATAGAGATCTCTGGTCATTACGCTCGGAGGGTCGCTGTTTAGACAAAGTCAATGTTTCGATGAACGTAGATACTATATTTAGTCCATGTCAGGTTGTATCTAACAGTGAAGACGTTTATTTGGGTACAAAATTAATGTAGACACTGGGATTCATTTTCATCCCGTAACTGTGGTTTGACAGACATGCTCCTGGTCCGAGACGTACCCTAATTATACTATCAGATGCCCCAGAATGTGATCCTTATCTCTAAACTCTATGCAGCACTGGAACTGAAGAAATCTGAGAGAGCAGCTTTTGTAGGAACGAGAACTAACTGTTGTAATAGTCTGCAAAGTAATAATATTAAAAATAAACATCACGATTACCATTCACTGTGTATGTAAGCTTCAAGTTAAAGTTTATGCGTTTTTGTAATTTTCATTTTATTTACGGTGAAAATGTTTTCAAATGGAATAAGCTACTCACTTACCCTACCAATCTGAACAGATAAAAAAGTGAAAAAGTGAAAAATAATAACCATAACAACGAGCAACCAAAAATAGACCAAAGCAGGATGGAGACAGCACTAAAGTAGCAACAACAACAACAACAACAGCAGCAACTGCAACAAGAACAACAACATTTAAAACAAAACAGTGAAACAAAAAAAAAAATCCCAACCAAACAAACAAGCAAAAAAAACTTGACTAGATGACCAAATATTTTCTCTGGGAATACACCAGCTTACCGCTTTGTTGGAGTGTTTGATTTGACCATTTGCCAGTCATATGTCTGTGGTCTGTTTCTGTGCAGTCCTTGTGTAGAGTACAAACTGTAGACGGCTAGATATTATTTAGCAGATAACATGATGGGACATTCCCTAAATTCCCTGGAATAAGCCTGGAGAGCCGGGGCAGTAATGGAGATGAAGTTTTGCTCCGCATAATCGGCAACTGGCCTAATTTCATGCCAGTCTCGACACTTAAGTCCCGATTTGACACAGCCTGAATATTTCAAAATCGATCATTTTGTATAGATCTAGATGTGTTTTTGTTTGTATGTATACTGTCTATCTATCTATTTATCTGTCTATCTATCTATCTATCTATCTATCTATCTATCTATCTATCTATCTATCTATC
>JBCEWB010058968.1:2500-13779 GCA_039654565.1 Peronia peronii
AGAACAAGTGCCTTTTGATCCAGTGCTGGTGACTTTGGCAGAGGTTTGTTATTTTTTTAATTTTTTTTTTCTGGACTGCATAATGTATCTAAAGGGAGGAGTCAAAGGGAAAGAAATCCTGAGACAGAAGCCAGAAGTGTTTGTGGAAGAAAATGTTGTTTAATTAATTTGTTTTCCAAGCATTTTATTTTATTCAGATTTTAATGAAAAGACTTCTTTTGAATCTATAGAGAGAAAAAATATTAGTATATTTTTTGAAACTGAATAGATCAAAACAAAGAATTGGAAAAGATCCCTACCTTTTTTTTGTCTGCTGACATTTTTACTATATTTGTCTTTATTTCATTGAATTGCATTGCAGGGCTTGAAAGAAACAGCACATCCTTATACATTTGTTTCTTACATGGGATTCCAAGAGTTGTTGAATACACCTGGTGCCATGCAGAAAGCAACTCCACTGCTTCCAAAGCTAGCACCTCCCATTAGATCTGCCCTTGTAAGCCAAACAGCTTTTTTTATTATTTTTTAAAATTATTTTGATTCTGTTTTTTTTTAAAAGTGATTTTGCAATAGATTATCAAGTTATGGGAATCAGGAAGACATCCCTGTCTTTTTTTTGTTTGTTTGTTTGTAAATTATGTTTGATTTAGAAAATTTAAAACTTTCATGATAATAACAATGATGAATATCTGTCGGGTGAAAGGACTTCCCATCTTTTCAAGTGAACAATCTGACATGAAGTTACATTATGTGTTTAAATGTCTTGGCCTAACAGTGGTCTTTTAGACAGAGATAGACCTTGTTATTTGAGAGCCAGTGCTTAGGATGGTATACTGTAATAGTGAAAAAAATTGTTTTTACAGCAGTGGTGGGTTCTTAAGCAGGCCTGAAATTTATATGCTGGGTTCTTAATTGGAGACCACATACAATAGATCTGAGACTTGATAAGCAGGTGTATCACTATATAATCATTACTGTTAACATGGTAGCTACCTCTGTGATCAAAGCAACAGCTGCGTTCATAGTAATGCTTAGTCCTGGGATAAAAAAAGAAGTCATATATGTCAAATTGTTTTATTTGCACTGAAAATACTTGTGGTGATTTTGTTGTAATTTGATTCAGGGTATCTGTCATTTGTGTCAGTTTGATTCAGGGTATCAGTCAGCAATCTCAGAAAATGTTTTGTGCAGGAATATATATGTTGTTATCAGGTGTTCTTTTTTTCTACTCAGGGTCATTCAGACAGTGCTGTATTTGAGCGTGGACTAGATGGCTTGAAACAATTGAGCTCTGTTGTAGGACCTGCCCTGAATCCATACTTGAAGACATTCTTAATGGCTGTGAGTAGACAGTACTGAATGCTCTTAGGTCATTTTTTGTCTTCCAGACCAGACATTGCTTTTATCCAGTCTGATCAGTACCTGGAAGATGTATGATGTATATTGTTAATTTTTCAAAATAAACATATAGAGCTGGCTGTTGTTCATGATGGACATCTTTTTGACTTCGCATGTGATCCTGAAATTGAGCTAAAGAACATCTTTTCCCTCATATGTGTTCCGCTTGACAGGTATTTGAAGACTAAAGGGAAATACCCACATGTGTTCATTTGGTTCTAAAGATTTCTCTCTTTGTGTATGACAGTCATGGGTGTTCCATATCTTTTTTAAGTAGGACTGAAGTCAAGAACTATAATCTTAAAATATTAAAAACTGGAACTGGGTTGTTCTTCCCCCCCTTGGCTCTCATATTTGAATTTTTATTCTTTTCAGCTGTCTAAAAGAATTATGGAAAAGAAGTACAAGGAAAAGGTGACAGAGTCATTACAACACTTGGAGCAGAGCGGAGGAAAAGTAAATTGAATGTTTTGTGTTATTACTTTTCTTTCACACTATTGAGCAACAGAGTGCCAGTGTTGTGTCTTTGTCTGTCAATGCTCAAAGAAATTAACTGTTTGTGTGTAAGACTACAGTATTTACAGTATCTACATTTATACAAATAAAGAGCATCAAATGAACTCAACAAATGTGTCAGTGTTTAGTATTATCGAAAGTAGAAATAATAGAAATATGGACATGAAGTTTGATAAGTAGTTTTTCAAAAAGTTGATTGCACATTGAATGGATGAAGGGCATTTTGCACTTCCTGTATATAAATATATATATATATATGTCTCATAAGCAACAATTATATTTTGTTGACAAATAGTAAAATGTTTTCTTAGTAAAATATTATTGTAATTGTTTTTTGTGGTATAATTTTCAAAGTATTTGTATATGTATATTTATGTATTAATTTTCTGCATGCACTGAGCTTAAAAATTAAGTAAAAGAAAAATTGATGCTTGCATTGAACGTACTGTTGTGTGTTTCACTCATTCTATAGGAAATTAAAAAATTTACGACCACTTATAATTTTTCACTGCTATCTTTTTTTATCCTTCAGGAGGCCTTACCAATCATCAAATCCAAAGTACCAACCTATAGTTCCATATGTGGATGATAGAGTGATCCATGTGAAGACAAGCTAATGCTGTGATATTTATGTGCTGTTTGAAGTTACTGAGCCAAAGATTTTATTTTCACTACAATCTGATAGACAAGCATATTGATGCTGCAAGTTAACTCAGGAAATTAATATGATTATAGCTGCAAACCTTGGGATCACTGCTTTATTGTTGTTGTTGTTTATACATTATATAGCTGAAATACAAAAGGAAGAACAATATACACAGACATGTCAGGATAGCTGACAGATGTCAGAGAATTGAAAACATGCTCAGTTGTAAGTAAATTTCTACATTAAAGAGAAAATCAAAGATTTAACAGCTATAATGTTCTTGAGGATTCTACACCCATGAAGGCAAATCAGTTTGTTTGTCTGTTTTTTTTTCCTATCTAATATTGTCTGTGTGAAAAGCAAATATCCATGACATTGATATCTAAGGACTGACAAAGATGCTAATACTGAGGAACCCATTGAGGAGATAGAAATCATATTTATATCCAGGAACGATTTCCTTGAGGAATTTTTGACATTGAGTTATGTGTTGGAATTATTCAGCCGTGACGGTTAGGGGTTGCGGTGTGTACAGGCCTTTCAACCTCCTTTGAAATGGTTATCTCAGCATGACGTTATTATACAGTATTTTTATAACAAACTGGGAGGCATGACTATGTATGGGTTTGTGAATAATTCATTTCATTGATGATGATGTGAGAATATACATTGTAGAGCACAATTGTCTCGTCTGTCTAGTAAAAATGTCATTGATGTTACATTTTAAAAAATTTTATACACAAGTTTCTTAATAATAGTAGCATTCTGACTCAGAACCTAACCTTTACTTCAGGCATAATCTTTATTGCTCTTTGCTAAAAAAAATTTTCTTGTTCTGAAAATTGTTCTTTGCACTTTCTGCTCAGTGAAAGTTTTCATGTGATCTGATGTGGTCAAAGTCTTAAGAGTGGCAAAGGTAACCATTTGAGATGTTAGGAACATGACAAAGTGGAAATTTGCACCAGGTTATGTAATGAACTCTTTATATCCAACATATTTTTGCCTCGTTTACCCATATTTGACTTCTATGACTGTAAGGTAAGGATTCCCAGGGTGAAACTTAATAATACAGCACATAATATTTCTTTCACCTGGTTGAAACATTTTCTAACACACACAAAAAGCACCTTTGGATTTCACTGTTATGATTAGTAGGGAAGGGGATGTAAAAAATCAGTTGGAAAACAATTGCTGCGAGAGATAAATTTGTGAAAATTGTCTGTGAATATAATGAAAGTTGTTAGACTTATTTCTTTAATTTGTTTCCAAGGAACATGTACTTGAAATTCAAAGGTTCTATTCATACTTAAAACAGTCAGTCTAGATAATTAACTGTTTCACTGCCCTACACCAGTTCTTTAGTGCTGTGCTAAAAAGAAATGGTACTGTTACTCTTGCTCGCTCAGCCCACTGCTTTCCACCCTACCCACACTCAGTCCTGCCCATTGCGTGTGAGCCAAGCGGCACTTCTATTATGCCACAAGCAATCATAGACTGTTATTCAATGTTACATGGAGAAACGAATCATATACTTGATAAGGGATTAATGCTCTCATTGCAACTTCATCTACTAGTCATCTGCCTGCAGGCTGTATCAAAAGATTCTGCATATGAATGCAAAATTCTGGTCACTGGTGGAACCATTGGATCAGAGGAATAGAAGGGATGGTTGGTGGTGGGCTGACCATGCGTGTACCAAGTATAATTTCCCGTAATGTATGAGATACATGTACGGATATTTGGATGTACCTTATACTTTGGGTAGCAGGGAAGTGGTTATAGACTACTTCTTTTCATTTGTGAAATGAAAACATGACAATGTTTCAATGAAGAATACATTAATGGTGAACTACTTTAAACATGGAGTGCTTGTTGTGAAAAGTATTTTGATATTGCGACAGCACCTTTGACTTTGACCAGTTGCATTCAACAGGTCACGAAAATGTTATTGTATGAAACCATCACTCAGTATTATAAACCATGAGTATTTATGTGTGCATGTGTGTGTCAGTGTGTATGATATGTGTTATTTTGCCACTTTTTTTACATATGGGCATAACTGCAGTGGTCTTCACCAGTAGTTCTTTTGTAATCACTTTGGTAAAATCTTTTTTACTTATATGACGGCATTTCACATTCAGAGATGCCAGACCTCTGTTATGCCTCGTCTTCTTTGCTTAGATTAGTGGATTGTCAGCAAGGGGTATTCCTATCCCAACATGTCAAGGGATGTAAAAATTTGGATTTAGCAACTTTCTTCTCTTCATCTCTAAATGAAATACATACATCGTTACTTTTGCAAGAAATGCGAGGTTGTATCAGAAGTTTCTAAGGGGTGCAAGATAAAGAAAAAGCTAGAAGCCACTGGCTTGAAATTTTTAAATTAATAATATAATCTACATAGATTAGAAACATAAGTCTCATATAGATTAGCAAGATATGCTCACACAGATTATTAAAATACTTCCATATAGATTAACAAGATAAGCCCTCATAGATTAGTGACATATGACTTCATAGATTAGTAAGATATTATAATGCAACAGGCAGTGTATGCTAGATTTTGTACAATTTGTTTAACACTATTTATGTATCAATGCAATTGAAAATGTATCAAAGCAAAGTAGATTTCAAAGGTCTTTTTTTTTGTTTCATAAATCTTACATGGAAGAATATAGTGCATGTATAATCATCAGTATCTTTGCTTTTTTGTTTTGTCTAGTGTATGTACATATATTATTTATTATCTTTGTTTAAACAAGTCCTATCATACTGATATAGTTCGTATGGTTTTTGGATTTGTTTGTTGCTTGCAGATGAATTGTCACTGTTACAGTGTTACATCGACTCTCGAATGCACAAAAACTGTTTGTTGTATCAGATTTCTTTCTCCCTGACTGAAAAACAAAACAACAAAACATTGATGAAATGGCAACAACAATGTAAATATTGTCACAGCTCTATGATAATGGCACAAATCATTCTCAGCACTTTTAAGATACATGGTATAGAGAAAAAAAAATGCATTAAGGCACAAGTCATTTAATGGGTTAGTGATGCTGTTGTGATCCTGTTGAATTAATATATAATTCCATTACTGATGCAATGGGCCATTTTGACTGTCACCTAAATCACTTCCTTTCGCCAAGAACAAAGGGTATAAACAAGCATTGTAGAGAAGAGGAAGAAATTGCTTTTTCTCTTACTGTCTGAAACATGAGTGACAGAAAACTGAACACTTCACCAGGTGATGAAAATATTTTTTTCTCATCTTGATAATTTTTTTTCATAATTACAGGAGCTGAAGTTGTTTTTTTTTCTTCTTCTGTGTAGTGCTTGTGTTATATCACTTGTACTTAGCAAAATAGCTTAGCTGGCTAAAAAACAATTATTATTCTAAATGGCTCTCAGCCATGAGACAGCAATTGCATTTTGATAGAACTCTGACTTATTATGCCACTATCATAGAACAGTGACTTACAGGTAATAGTTGCAACCCTCATTGATCACCAGAGCATCTGAGTGAGTTTGGAATATCTTCAGATGTGAGTTGTAAAGAGTTGTATGATTTTATACCGCTTGATCATGATGTTTTTTATGTTCAAGAAAGAACTTCATACATGTGCATTATTATGGGAAGACTCAAGAAAAATAATCATGATTAGTTTTTTGTTGGTTAATTTGGGCACTTCATGAGTGAACAGTTTCATGAGGTTTGAGTTCGTTTTTTTTTTACTTTATTTTGTTTTAACATTGATCTTAAGTATTACTACAGATACTTGAATACTGTTCTAAAATTAAAGTAACAATTAACAAAGACTGCAATTGTTTGGGTTCTGGGAGTCAGTCAAACTATGATTGGTGGAAGTATGAGTATGAGAACGAGCTGACTGCGAATACAGAGCAAGAAGAGAATTAGACACCAAATGTAGTAGATAGATATCTGGCTATAGCAAAGCTAGCAAAAACAGCTGAAATGGAAAGAAAGCCGAGTGAACTGAATTGAACAAGGGACTGTTTTTTTTTTTTTTTCTGTTGCCCTTTTTTGTGAGGATATTCTTTTCTATGTTGGTTTGGTGCTAACATGGAAGTCGTTTCTTCTTATTGTTGATGATGTTTTGCTTATCACAATAAAGACAATTATGAGACCAGTAATTTAAGTCTGGTCTGGACTGGATGCTGTGACTACTGTATGACTGATGCAAATTTTGTGATGCATAGTGGAAACAGAAATAAAAGATATCACTTCAACAGATGTCCGAATGTTGTTCTGTTATGTTTTGTTTTTGTTTCTTTTTGATTTTATTGCATTGAGTATTTTCAGCTCATTTTGTAGGATAATGGAGAAATAGACAGCAAAAGGCAAGCCTTGTAAATAGGGCAGCTCAGATAACAAAAATTAGATCACGTTTATGGTCATCAAGCACCTCAAAATGATTTTTTTTTTAATTTAAAAATCGTCCTCTGGAAAAATCGGGAGTGGAAACAAAAACACCGATTTTTTTCAATTACAATGAACGGGAATCTGCTATGTATATCCACCAAAACGATACAACTGCTTCAGATAAACAGAAAGTTGGATGGAATCGTGTTTGCACCACTTTTGTCATTTTGTCAGATCGGCGATCGGCTGAGCCAGCTGATTTTTATTTTTTTTTTCAGCTCAAATAAAAAATAAATAAATAAAAAAATATAGTTGATTTCCTTAAAGTCGGTCAGACAGTCGGTGCAGATTGAGTGTGTGTGTGTATGTGTGTATATATTTAACTGCGTTTGGCCTATGAAAGAATGTGTGCATTGACATAATTATGGGCAACTACATGGTTCTCGGAACGCAATAAATTATATCATGGCTTTATTTCATTCTGCTGTACAGCAGTCTGTCTGAAATTAACAATCCTGAAAACAAAATATTATCCGGACTTTCGGAAATAAAGTGAATAAGTTATTATGTATAATAACCACATGGTCGGTCTGTGCCAAGAGTATTTCATTGTAAATCGATTGGATAAAGTACTGTAATACCAACTGTTGCCTCTAAAAAAAAAAAAAGCAAGAATGAAGAGGACAAACTATTCATCGTTCAGGAATAGCATGCTTGATGATCAAGCTGTTGCATAAGCCGAAACAAAGCATTGCTTGCATTGACGTCTACATTAACACTGTTGGAGATTGACAACACTTCCGTAAGTGCAAAACCATTTGTGGTGACATTAAACCCATAGAGCAGGAGAATCGAGATCTTTCAGCACAGTACAAATTAATACAGTGGCACTTGATTGGCGGGTTGGAAGTCTGCATATTCAGGATTTTGTGTACTGGTAGTGTACTTAATAACGTGCGTGTGTGTGTGGGGGGGGGGGGGGGGAGGTGGGGGTGGATAGAGCTGGCAAAAGAGACTTTTTGGCCAGAGGTGACACAAAAAGACGTTACAGAAATCAATTTGTCAGTCAAAAAAATTAGTTGATCAATCAACAGTTTACTCATTCTTAGTCATTTGTTACAAACAATTGCAACAACAACAACAACAACAACAACAATACGATGCATTCTTAATATATAGCAATATGCGGCTTAATATGCCTTGTCGTGTTTTCATGCATTGATAGAGGTAGTATTCGAAATGCCTTCCTCACTCTTTTTTACTCCACGTGTGTGGATTGCAGTGACACAATGTCTAAGATATGTAAGTGAAATATTTATCATTACTATTATTTTTGTTCCCGATCTTCCGCACAGCACAGACAGAACTGGCTGGAATCACCTTGACATTGTCTCAATGCGCCATCTGTGACATTTCTCAGGACTATTTTTTCTTTCAGTAGTTTTAGCCTTAAGTCGTGATGTTCCTATGTATTGTTACCAATGACTGGAATTAGACAAGAAGTATAACGTTTTTCTACATTTGATTGCTTTCGTCCCCAAATTTCTTTATATTTCGGCTTTCTTTTTTCTTACTGGAAACTTTGACACAAATCACACCAGAGGCTCACCTGTGATATTTCCTAATAAGCTTATTATAGATTTAATTCTACATGGTATAGATCTACCTTCATATCGATAGTAAGCTCTCGTTTGACTTTTTGGTTCTCATTCTCCAAGAGTGAACTATGAAAATCATATGCCTCAATCCATCCTTCTTCGATGCTGATGCTTGATCAAACATTTCATTTAGAGAAAGAGCTTTGCATTTGACATTAACCATGACAACCTGTAATATGGTATAACGGGCTTGACAAAAGGCAAAGCTGTCAACTCTTTTGAGTGCTACACTTGCATTAAGAACTAACTCGCTTGCTTATTGCTTGTTAGGCATCGTTCATCCACTGCAGCGTGTAGCCTTCCGTCAATGAGAGCCATTCTTCTTTTTTTGCTGTTACATGTTGTCCATGTTTATGTAGGACCTCTGGTTATCCGGATATCGTCTCTCCATCCTCTCGCTGGTCTGCCTCTCCATCTTCTTCCTTCTCGTGGCCTCAACTCGGTGCACCTCTCAGTCCATATGGATCGAGATAATCTCCGCCAGAAGGTTGAAAGACGTATATAGAATGTAACGTCCATTATGTTGTCTTCATATGTCCATTTCTGTCTTAGGATATATGTCTCGATGCCTTTTTACTTGGTTCCTTATCTTGCTGTGGCGGATCTTATCTTGTAATCTGATTCCTAGTATTTTCCTCTTCATTGCTCTCTGCACTGTTCTGAACTTCTTAAGTTGTTGATCTGTTAAGAACCATGCTTCACGTCCACAGCAGGCAGTTGGAACTAAATCTATACATTGGTTGAAGACGTCTTTTCAAACCGATAGGAAGTTCTTTTTCTATGAATTTCTCCCTATTCTTTCCAAAGCATCTCCAGACTGATCTCATTCTATTCCTGAATTCATCATCTTAGTGCTTGTTTAGGCTGACAATCTAGTTCAGATATTTATACTGGGTGATCCCTTCGATATTTTCGTTATCAATTTGTATCTCGTAGTCGGTTTCAAAGTTTGTCATGGACTTTGTTTTTCATTTGTGGACCTTCACTCCATACCTTTTGCTTTCTGTGTTTATTCAAATTGACTTCTGATGATGTGCTGTATCCGCGAGCAGTGCCACGTCACCTGCAAATCTCATATCTCTAATCTGTTTTCATTTACATTAATATCCTTTCTCAGATATTCGTATTTGAATGTTTGTTCCATTAAAACTTTGAATATTTTTGAATATCTATTTTATAAAACTATGTATAAGTGCGTATTTGATTGAGTGCATTTGTGTGTAGACTAACGTTCCCATGAAATTCTGCCTTTTTTCTTTCATTCTATCCTGTCTGAAAATAAGTTTACAATTATAACCTCATCGTCATAATAGTGATTAAATATGGTGACAAGAACTGCGGACTCTTTGTTCAGGTCTATTTTCTGTCTATGAATAGCCAACAAACAGATTAAATTCAAAACTTGATCACACTTTTGTTCATTTCGGAGTGTTTGCAAGGTGTTGATAACAAACACATTTATCAGTTTCACACTGTAGCCAGTGAATGCACTTGAGAAAAATACCGATGTGTGAACGAGACGAGGTACTAGACAAAGTAGTATATTTTGATTCAGAAAGATATACCCCTCCTTACCACTTTCGGTATGATATACTGGTCAACGTTCACTCAATGAAAGTTGCAGTCTTTATACGTGTTATGTTGTCCTCTCAAGCGTTGCGTGTTTTAATGCTGTAGTCAGAGATCACAACTTTGTAATATTATCTCAGTTCGAAAAATATCATAAGTGTCGGAATAACAATTTATTTTATTGTCAACAGTTTCATTTACGAATAGTTTTGTTTCAGGCAAGGTTTTCCATTTAAACAAAGCAAAAGACAAGCTCATACTAATTATTGGAATTGGCGTAAACTGCGTACTGCCTAAACTGTCCAGTCCAAGATAGATAGATCTCCCAGATTCTCTATCTTTGCAGCCATCTCAACAAGGTCATCCTGTGTGTTTTATGGGGAGCACTTGATATGCACGTTGTTATCCAACACGTCGCAGGTACAGGACGGATAAACCACACCGCCTATGTCATAAGGGAATGTGCTCCCTGGAACATTGCAATTTCCATTGACGTCCTGGCACTCTGGAGATGATCACAAAGAAAAAAAAAGAAAGAATAGTTTAAGATGTGGACACCCAGCATAACGCCACTGCCGTATGACAATGGTACAAGTCAGATTTACGCTAAATGCTAGTGATCTCTCATGAGATTCCTGAACATGACAGCCATCAGATAATGTCATAAAACAAACAAACAAACAAAAACCCACAAAAAACAAATAAAACAAAGAAACAAACAAAGAAACAAACAAAACACGCCGACAGATTTGTTTTAATTGATCGAGTCACAGTGGCAAAACTTATCAACTAACTTATTTGCTTTCTTTTAAAGAGAGGAATGAATACCATACCATATACTCTATAACTACCATGCCATATAGACTATAAATCTGCAATAAAACCTACAATAGGCTTATGGACTCGAAAACTGCTGCATAGATCCATATGAAATTTGGCACACAACATTGTTGCATATGGATCTGTCTTTCTATGTATATAAACCCGAAAAAAGCTTGTTATCTTTGACGTTATTCTAAAAATGCGATAATAATTGAACAGTAGACTTGCGAGGGTGCTTGATCCGAATTGTACTGTGTCGATAGCATGACGCATTCAAAACACCTTT
>JBCEWB010058979.1:0-13778 GCA_039654565.1 Peronia peronii
TCCTCCTTTGTTATCCACTACACTGCCTAGGTAAGTGAAGTTGTCAACTACCTCTATAGGTCTGTTTTCTACTAGGACAGGTTCATTAGCTGATGTATTCACCTTCAATACTTTTGACTGTCCTGGATATATTCGTGGTCCAATAGATTTTGAGAAAGTTGATAACTCTGTGGTTTTGCTCTGCATCTGTTGATGTGTATGTGCCAAAAGTGCAAATCGTCAGCAAAGTCTAAATCAGCCAGCTGGGTCCATAGCGTCCATTGAATTCCATTTTTCCTTCCTGCTGTTGTTTCCTTTAACAGCCAGTTCACAGCTATAATTTTAAAAAAATGGAGATAGTAGGCAACCCTGTCTCACTCCTGTTCTAATTTCAAATCCCTTTGTTAGCTCTTCATCTTTAAGAATCTTACAACTTGTGTCATTATACATCTTCTCAGTTAGCGTTACTATTTTCTGTAGCTTCTTGATGGTTGCTCATGGCAACCAGTGTTTGATTGACTCAGTGTGTTAGATTTAATTCGAGATCTGAATTGGATATGGCCCATTATGAGTCTAGATCTAAAGTAAAGGTCTTGTGTCTATAATCTGAGTATTTAGTGCTGTATCAGTACGATCATGCAATATTACACTTAGCATGGTAGAAAACATTTACTTATATGGAAGAAAGGCGTATCAAAAGAGTGTATTAATTGGGTAATGAAAGAGTGTAGAGGGAAAACTATAAAAAAAAAGTGGATGTGTATAAACATAAAATTTATTGTGTGGCTTGCCGCATGTTCAATTTTCTTCAAACATCATTATTTATATTGATGGTTTTAAATTTTGGAATAAAGGCCTTGTGGGCATAAGAAGGCCAAAACATTTGTGGCTTAAAAAGATCCCTCAGTCAGAGAGTGATTAAAAAAGTGGGCTTCTCTTCAAGAATCTCGGAAATCAGAAGAATTTTTGTCTTTTGCGATCTGTTGGCTCCATCACTGTTGCATTCTCAATTTTGTGCACTCATTGAAAATTATCTGAGAATGAGACTCAGATGAAAAAAATCTTACATGTAACTGCACAATCAGACACAGCATTGTTAATGAATTTATTGGTGGACACTGTCTGAATAAGAAGAGATGATCTCAAGTATTTGAAATGAATATGATCTCGAAGGTGTATGATCACTGAGCATGAACAAGAGAAAACTACACAGATGAGTCACAGATGAGTCACAAATGAGTTGTTTAGAGAGTGGTCTATGTCAAAAGTCTAGGTTTTGAAAAGATGTTCTTGTTAGTGGATTTTTCAGAAAAAAAAAACAACAACCTGTTTATAAACATTTCAAGAAAAGGTAGTGTCTATTTACGCGACTGGGTCTATCTTGAACACTTACATTCAACACTGGGAAAGGCCAACTGCCCCGTGCGATGCCAGCAATCATGATGTAATTTAACGTCAAATTGTTTACTTCAGGGAAACACGGCGTTAGGCGTGTAATAAAATGGGAAGAGGATTTTCTTTGTTTGCCGACACGTGGGGACAGCACTCGTGACTTTTCCATTGGACTCGATAAAACTGAATCGTGAATCTCAATCTCATGGCGAAACATGTCTCGTTTTAAGAATCTATGAGTTTTATTTTATTTTATTTTTTCAACAGCAGCCCCTCCCTTCCCCCGCAAACCAGCCATATCCCTCATCCATCAGTCACGCCCGCCCTCCCTCCGGAAGCATAATTTTATGTTCTCTTCATACATTTTATCCACCCGTCAAGTGACTCACACTAGTCATGTAAATAGACTCGGCCTTCAACTTCAAGAAAAATGATTGTTTTTAAAATTTTATACAAATCCACTATTGAAAGTACACTCACAATTTTTCCTGCCTTTCATTCATTTCCAAGATCATGAAAATCGTTCAGTAGCTATTGAACTTATCGTATATGTATGGGGAACATAAAGTTGTATCTTTTTTCTCATTTGTAAACAATATGTATGTACAATAGCAGTTAAAAAGTCAAATAAAATCAATTACAATTTTCTTTCTTTTCTTTTTTTTGACAGTCATGTGATAGATGATCATCTTGAAGGAGCTGGCATCATGATGGCTTTGGCTATGACATCAGGACTAGCAGGAGGCTCAGCCTTATCATTTCTACTCATTAATTTGATTTAAATGATTCCAAATTCGCAGAGAGGAATTTTCCTAATTGTTTCACCCTATATACCTGAGTCAATACTTCCTGCTTAACTCACTGAAGATGTTTCCTGCATGTTATGTATGAAGCCCAAGATGGATGCGGAGCTGCACCTTCTGCATCGTTGCTATGTAGAAAATCACAGTGAATAACTGCATCATCAGCTTAGAACTACATTGCTGATGGTTATATTGCTATCTATCATTGCACTTTGGTCAAGCAATGTTAATAGAAACAATATAAATGTCATAATTATTTTTCCACAACATTTATTTTCACCATTATTAACAGTTTTGCCAATTTTTGAAAATTAAAATTTGCCTTTTTAAAAAATCTAAATCGAAGTAGAAAATTGAATTAGGTTTTGAAAAATTCTCTTGATTTCATGACGAAGCTCATTACCATAACTTGTTTGTACATCTATTTGAATCTTATTGAAACTGAATGATCGGAAATGTTTCTAGTTTCAATAAATGGTCAAAAGTTCCAGTCCTCAGTGTATGTAAAGATGAAGCAATTCCAATCATCAGTGAAATGGGTGTATCTTTGAAATTAAAGTCTGAACTTGTCATGAAAGCCAGCTCAAGGTAACCTACTTTATCCAAAGACCATCTTGTGACTGGTGTGAAAAGCTTCAGAATATCTTCCTGGATTGTTATTATTATTCTGACTGGAATAATCAGTTTAGCCAAACAACAACGCTAGACCTATACTGAGACTTTCCCTTGCTTCCCAAGTCCCAAGCTCTCTGGTTGGGGTGAAAGGATGTACATGTCTTGGATTGAATTTATGGGATTATATACGGTTGTTTAGTAGGCTATTGCCTCTCACTAAATAGACATCTCTGATCACAGTCATAGATTATTCATGACATAATGAAACTACATGTACTTGGACTTAACTATTTCATAAAGAGATAACTTGTATGTGCTTCTCATAAGGATTTCAGTGTAATTCTGTGATCTGTGAAAAATGCCTAAACATGCCACCAGAAATAAAAAAAAAAAAAGGCCCACAAAAAATGCCAATAAACGCTAAAAAATGTGGTTATAAACTCAACTCCCAGAGGGAAATGCAAAAAACAGCCATTTTTAAAAATAATTATGGTAGACACATCTTTAGAATACATGTACTTAGATTAAAAGAATATCAGTATGTACATATGGTATAGTTAAAATTCTAATATTACATGTACATGTATGTTTGTTTCACATGACTCTTTTCAGATTTGCATATAGGAGGCAGGTTTTTTGCATGATGCGCAGAGAAAAAAATTGCACTACAATCCACTTCGATTTTTTCATGTAGCCTTCAATAAACTCTATGCACTGTCACTGTCAATGTATAACATGGATTTTTTAAAACTTAATAGCGCTAATTCAGTTGCCATTCTGCTAATCTAATCTGACTGACCGACATATATAATAACTGAGGCTTTTTAAGAAATTATATGACCCTGGTATAGTTAAATTTAAAACGATAAGATTAATAAGAATGGTGCATGCTCCGTTTTTTCAAGTTTTTGTTTGTGTTGGGATTTAACAGCACATCAGCACGATTATGGCTACATAAAAGTACATTGTGCCTTACACGATGGGTACATGTATATGTTAAACAGTGTATCCGGTGGGAGTATTAACATAGTAACAAATTATGTTAGATCCTATCCGTCCCATCCATGTGTTGATGGGTGTCATTCATGACCGCCCGCCTCTCACGACCGAGGCTGTCTTCCCTTGGTTAGTGATCGATTTTGTTGTTTTCTTCTGGACCTTGATAGGATGCTCCATCCACACACAACCCCTCCCCCCCCCCCCTTTTTTTTTTTTTTTTTACATCTTTTCAGATGCCAGCTGCAGTGCGTGTTGCCGGCTGCGATTACCCGACTCTATACTCTGTGGCTTTCTCAGTGTAGATCCGTTCAGAATTAATTATTCTCAGTAACGCAGCAAATGTGATTTAGTTATTCTGATGTCAGACATCTTTTAGTTTGCTTATTACTATGCCTGTAAATATAATCCTATATTTAGGCTTACGTCAACAGCTGAGATAATACCCGTCATAGGGGATTGAAAAGCTTAAGAAAAAACCAAGCTTACGTCAGCGACGTGGCGAACTGAAGGCTGTGGGCTGATCTGTGCATCAGATAGATATACATGAAATATATATAGTATACCTATGTAACATAAGATGAGCTTGAGAAAAGTTAGAGCCTCAGCTTTTATTACTTCACACGAAAGTCACCACTGGTAGATTTTGCTAAACACCTTCCTGAAGACAGATTTCAATGGATACAATATTGAATGGAACGTTAGTTAAGTGCACACAGCCATGTTCCTTTTGGTTTGTTATGTACCGGTAACTAACAGCTTATAAGTCGACATAAATTATTTAAAAGAATTTTTTTTTTTGGTGAGTTGCATTTTTATCACATTTTTTGGGGGTTTATCCGCATTATTTGTGGCTTTTTTCTGCATTTCCGGGGGCATTTTGTGACATTTTTTTGCTGAAAAAAAAAAAAAGAGTATTTTTCCGTTTTTTTCCACGAATGACAGCCATGTAAAACATAGTGTAGCTCCGACCTGGGCGGCAGTTTCCTATTGTGGCTGCATTTTGTCAACTAAATAAATCCAAATGCAAACGAGAGGTGACAAGGAAAAAGGAACCTCTTCCCTGATGAAGACTTAGTAGATTTAAATTTCGACTTAAATCAATTTTTTTTGGTCTAGATTTGAATTGTTTTATTGTATAAGCGGTGCAAATCGCTTGAAGTTTTTGTTACAACAACCAACTTGACTCGATGAGGATGTAGATTTACAGTCCGTGGGAAGATTATCTCAATTATCTAATAGACCTAATGATGTAAAATGTCTTTAAGCATTGTTTATGTGTCGGTATTCACTTTCTCCTCAACTGTGATTTTATATTTTGTCTGTGTGTTTATATGTTTATCTGGTCCCTATTTTTATCTCCTGTAACTCAAATAGTATCACTTTGCTTAGCATAGTAAGAAGACAGACCATTGAATATCTGGTCAATTTCACAGATAGCGTGCATGTAAATCAAGTATATTTATGCTGTAGCACGACCATGATGCCAAAAGAATTGCCCATTGTTTGATGATAACCCAAATTAAAGAGAAAAATTCAGAAACATAAGCAAACTTATGAACAGTTTCAGTTTCATGCATGTGATCATGTGATTGTGCATGTCAAAATTTGCCTTGGATATCTTTTTTTGGAATTTACATGTATATTATTTTAAAGCGTTTTTTTGTTTTATTTCTGTTATAGAGCAAAAGGGAGCACAAAAGGTAGCGACCCCAAAACTCCAAAGGGCGTGAAGGGTAGAAGAATCTGATTAGTTGAAGAAAGAAAGATTCTTAGTTAATATAGTAATCTTAGGAAATAAATGTAGTTTGAAAGAGAGATGGGCAAGGACAAGTATTCTTGAAAATGACAGGATGTATAAAAAGATCATCACTAAGCAGACTTGATTTGTATGTAGTGTTGAGAGATGGGAAAAGGGGGGGGGGGGGGGCTCATTTTACTGCGTGCACGTGTTCATTCAACAAATTGGCATGTCTGTGTAGTTCAGAATACACCCAGAATTTGTTATATGGGCAAATTTTGACTTTTTTTCCAATAGAAATGCTTAAATCAAGTTAAGTATTACCATAGTGAAAATATATGCGGGTACATTTTTGATTTCTATTTTTTCTTTCTTTTTTTTTTGTACCGATACATATAATATATATTTATCATTGGAAACTTGCTGGGGTGTCTGGTTGCCATGAAAATGGCAGCCATATTCAGTTTTTCAAAACGAAGTGGCTAGCCGGACTTATTGACAACACCTGTCGTTTTGGAATATACATATAATACATGTATAATGTTAATTTTTATCACTTGACATTTCTCCGTGGCTGAATGGATAACTGACCAGACGGATATTCTGATGAACCCGGGTTCAAACCTCAGCCATGCCATTTTTTTTTTAGTAATAAAAATTTAATCTTGTATTTGACATAGTTTTTGTGTACAGTTTGTACAATTTTGAGGGATTAATTGAAGGAGATGCTTTTGCTAGATCTTGCGTACGTCATCCACTGATTGATTGTGTTGGGCTTTAACGGCACATCAGCACGATAACACTAATTAACAGCTACATTGTGCCTAACACGGTAGGTACATTTATATTTATACGTAAAATTCTGATCAAGGTGTAAATAGATAAAAATTAAAATGTAGCCCCGAACGGAGAATGCGTTTATGAGTTATAATATAAAGGGATATCAAAATGTGTATATATAAATTTTGGGTAGTCAAATTTTGTGTAGCAAAACTAGCAAGATAGATGTTAGCAAGTTTGCGGCGTCCCGTGGGGATTGTCGCAGCTTAACAATGTATCCGTGACGAAGCGATGTTAAAGTTTGTCATACAGACCAACGTGGCGTAAAAAGCTCAGGATGGAGGATGGCTTGTGGCTTCGTTTTGTTAAATAGGTCCTTCAGAGAGCGACTCGAGAAGTGGGCTTCTCGAGCGTCTCTGAAGTTGACACAGTCGATTAATATATGTGCAAGTATCAGTTGACAGGGACAGGCCACACACTGTGGGAGCATTTCTCCTCTGAGAAGAAAAGAGTGAGTGAGGTGAGAGTGACCCAGACGCAGGCGGGTGAAGACTATGTGGTCTCGTCTTCGCGGCAGAGCGGACCCTGGCCAAGGTCCAAGGTCTGATTGGATAGAGTAAAGTTTGTTTGCAGTCTGTTGATTCCATCGCTGCCGCCATCGCTATTGGATGTACTGGTTGATGATCGGCCTGAGATCCAGATGAGACACTCTCTCATCCAGGGGATCTAAAATCAGGGGAATCTTGGCGATGGAATCTGCTGCCTCATTTCCTACAAAACCCACGTGATAAGAACGCGAATCCACGCCGACTTTGAAGGCGTTGCCGGAGGTGTGGCACTCTGTGAAGATGGATTGTTTGTTTTTTTGTGTTGGGGTTTAACGGTTTAACGATGACGGCTATATTGTGCCCTAGCACGGTGGGTACATTTACATGGTAAAATTCTGATCAAGGTGTACTGTAAATAGATAAAATGTAGCCCAGAACGGACAATGCGTTTATGAGTTATAAAGGGATATCAAAATGTGTATATGAATTTTGGGTTGTCAAAAATTGTATAGCAAATCTAAAATGATAGATGTAATTGTAAGCAATTTTGCGGCGTCCCGTTGGAATCGTCGCATGCTTATCAAGGTATCTGTGACGAAGCGATGTTAAAATTTGTCATACAGACCAACCTGGCGTAAAAAGCTCAGGATGACCTGCAGCTTCGTTTTGTTAAGTAGGTCCTTCAGAAAGCGACTCGAGAAGTGGGCTTCTCGAGCGCCTCTAGTCTGAAGTCGGCATAACCTTAGTCGTGAAGATGCAGGATTTTGGGTTGAGGCCACAGGATGTGTTCCCCAGGACAGAGAATGAGCGGGTGCCGACGGCTTTGTCGTCCTTGGATACGTCTGTGAACAAATGCTCGGAATCGGGATGATCAGAGATCACCTCTGCCAGCATCCGTTTAAAGACCTCATTGGGGGTGTCTCGTTTAGTTCCCGCTGCTAGGTCAAGTCGAAGATCACTTGTGGTCTTTGGATCCGCCATGGCGGGACGCTTGGAAATGGGTTAAATCTCACCTCACCCCGTCCGATCCCAGCCTCCGCTAACAAAGACTGAAAGCGGACGCCACCTCACCCACCGAGAGTGAAGGGGTTCATCACCAATTCCAACGCGTTCACATCAGTAGATCTGTATACACTTTCTTTTCTGTTCTTTGTAACGTGTGTGTGTTTGTGTCTTCTTGACAGAAGGTTTGTATTTTTCTGTCTTTTTTGTCTATTTTTTTTCGAGGGTGTAATTGAAGAAGATGTAGATCTACTGCACTGTCATGTAGAATGGAGTGATCTGGATCTAGATCTAGACCTCTTTCAGTATTTCAAATACATACAGATGTATTTAAAAAAAAAACCCAGATCGTCAAGCTTGATGATAAAACTGAACCATCATTCACTGATTTAGTATATTTTTAGCTAAAAGTGTTTAAACTTAAAGCTGCACGCACATGCCTCCCACCCCCTCCGAAAAGAACATATGCGGACATAGAACTTCACGGGTGTATGATTGATAATGACACGTATTGAATAAAATAATTCCGGCTAGACCTCGAGACCATACGGGCTTAAGTCCGGCTAGCCATGGCCTTTTGAAGATGCATCTCCTGTTACTGTTACACCAAATCGTTCCAAACTTTGCATGTCATGTCGAACACCAAATATCTAAAAAGTGACAAGAGCAAATTAAAGTTTCATTGATAGTTGTTGTTTTTATGAAGTTTTGAAAATCCTCGGAATCAAATATGTACATAATTTGCATTTTATTCATTCAAAAAATGTCTTCTCAAAAAGTAAAAGAAATACAATAGAAAGCCCGTGTCAGTTTTATTTTTAAAATTATGTTTGGTTTGTCAGTTTGTGTTGGGATGTTGTTGTTGTTGTGCTTAGATTTAACGGCACATCAGCCCTATTACCAGGTTATTGTTATGGCTATATTGTGCCCAGCATAAATAGTGAGTACGTTTACAGTTTACACGCCAAAAAATCTGATCAAAATATGTACAGTATATATATATTTGATTATTTTAAATTATTGTTTGTTTGTGTTTGGGGTCTCACGGCACATCAGCACGACAACGGCTATATTGTGCCTATCAGTTCTGTCACGGTGGGCACATTTACACGTTCAAGGCTTATCATAGTATCTTATATATAAGATAAAATATATGGTGAACAGACAATACGTTTATAAGTTATAAAAGGATATCAAAATGTAGGCCTATAATTGTTTGTTTTGTTTTTGTCGGGGTTTAAGAACGGCACATCAGCACTATAACGGATATATTGTGCCTAACACGATGGGTACATTTACTCGGCAAAATTCTGATCAAGGTGTAAATAGATATAATGTAGCCATGAAATGATGAATGGAAAACGTGTTTATGAGTTATAGAGGGATATCAAAATGTTTGTCTGTTTGTTTGTTTTGTGTTGGGGTTTAACGGCACATCAGCACGATAACGGCTATATTGTGCCTAACACGGTGGGTACATTTACAAGGTGAAGTTCTGGTCAAGGTGTAAATACAGTAGATAAAATGTAGCCCTGAATGTACAGTGCGTTTATGTTTGTTTGTTTGTGTTGGGGTTTAACGGCACATCAGCACGGTAAGGGCTATCTTGTGCCTAACACAGTGAGTACATTTACACGGTAAAATTTTGATCAAGGTGTAATTAGGTAAAATGTAGCCCTGAATGGAGAACGCGTGTATGAGTCATAAAAGGATATCACAATATGTTACGTACATGTATATAAATTCTGGTAATCAAATATATAGCAAAACTAAAAAGTTGAATAATGTAAGCAATTTTGCGGCGTCCCGTGGGAATCGTCGCATACTTATCAAGGTATCTGACAAATCTGTGGGGGTATTTCTCTTTTGAGAAGAAAAGAGTGAGTGAGGTTAGAGTGACCCAGACGCAGGCGGTTGAGGACCACCTGGTCTTGTCTTCGCGGCTGAGCAGGGGCCAAGGTGTGATTGGATAGAGTAAAGTTTGTTTGCAGTCTGTTGATTCCATCGCTCTCGCCATTGCGATTTGATGTACTGGCTGATGATCAGCCTGAGATCCAGAAGAGGGACTCCCTCATCCAGGGAATCTCTTCTAAAATCAGGCCGACTTTGGCGATGGAATCTGCTGCCTCATTTCCTGCAAATACCCACGTGACTCGGTACCCAGTAGAACGTGAATCCACGCCGCCCCCTGCTGAATAGACTTTGAAGGCGTTGCAGGAGGTGAGTCACTCGATCATTCTATCCCTAAAAGTGGGGTTATTTAGGGCCTAGAGTAGGGACAGGGAGTCTGAAAAGATCCGAAAATTGTTTTGTGTGGACTGGGACCTACTTATGGTTCAATGGTTGTCTAAAGCCATCTACATACATGTACAGGAAACACTTGGTTCCCTGAGCCAGCTGACCTTTGAGGGAGTCTGATGTTAAACACCGCAGGCAAAAGGATGCACTCCTGTGCCCCTCTCCCCCTACCTTCCTGTTCAAAAGAATTGGAAACAGTAGAAGTTTAGAACTGAGGTGGACACTGAAGTGTTGTCTGCGTAGGAAGTTCCGAATGAAAGTGTGAAGATTACCTTGGAAGCCCGGCCGATGTTTGTTTGTTTGTGTTTGGCACATCGGCACGATCACGGCTATATTGTGCCAAACATGGTAAGATACGTTTACACGTCAAGAAGAAGAGAGGAAAGAAAGGGGGACAGAACATAGGAAAAAGGAGAGGGAAGAAATGTCACCCCCGGAACGTCGAGGATGGCATTCCATGGGAGACATCCCACCAATGGCGGGATTTCACAGTCTGCAGGGGGAGCAAAGAACCTACTTATATGCCCCCCCCACCCCACCCCCGCAGGGGAGACCAGCCGATGCAAATCCCTCAAGAGTCAAATACCGAATTTCCATGTGGCATCGAATGCCTTCTCCAGGTCGAAGAAGATCACCATCACGTGTTGCCACTGCACAAAGGCATCGCGGACAAAAGTCTCATAGCTTTGCGTGTTTGTTTTCTTAATCCTTTCAATCCTAAGATAGTAGGATTGTCTCGGCTTTTTTAAGAGGTTGCCTGTTTTTGCTGAGAATTTTTGTGGGTAGAAATTCCGAATTTGGAAATTTTGCCTGGACAGCTGCACGCAGCCTACTCTTTCATCGATTCTGAACTGCCAAGGGTTCTTTAATGTGCGTAACGTACACACGGGACCTCCGAAATATATTGGCCCTTATGCGAGAAGGCTAGACGTCGGGCTTCCCTACCCACAGGAAGGCAGGGGACCGTTGAGTCACTGAAAAAATGCGGGTTTTCGATCTTCGTGTCCTTCCATTCCCCGATGCAGGACCTGCAAGTCGATCCCGGCCTGTTTTCTCCATGAGTAGACGCCAAACCACAGAGCCACTGCACCCCCAGTCTCATGGCGGACCCGAAATACACTGATCGCACTCTAAGATCCAGTTCAACTGATTGGTCACCAACCGCTCCATCAGCTTATACAGACAACTGGTAAAGGCGATGGGACGGAAGTTGGAAAGATTGGTGTGGTCTTTGCCATATTTGGGAATAGGCATTACCGTGTCCTGCTGCTAAGATGGAGTGAACATGCCTGAAGACCACAGCTAATTGAACAGGGTCAGAGGACGGGTCCGAGACTATGGCAGGAGACGTTTGAGGATCTCTTTGTGAATTTGATCCGGGCGCAAAGTGGTGTTGTCACTATCAGTACTCAGAGACTGCAGCTTGTCCATGAAGAAGTGGTCGTTATAAGGGGAATAGAACGGGGATCGTGAAATCGATTCTCTCATTTGTCGGCAGTGGCCTTGCATTTCTGAGAGGTGGCAGAGTAGTGTTGGTTGAAGGAGTTTGACGCATGAGCTTATTGGTGACATTCCCTGCTTCCTCGGCGAGGGAGACATCGCTCCTCATCATCTGCCAAATTTTCCACAAATTAGTCTGATCGTAAATCTTGGAGATGTAATTTCTCTGAGAATTTCATTTGCTTTCTCTGAAGGATCGTCTGGCATTAGCCCTCGCAATTTTGAAACGCTGGAGGTTTTGTGCAGTCGGGTCTTTCTCGACGGCATGGAAGGCTATTTGGCTCGCCTTTATGACCCGTTTGCTGTCTTCTGTGAACCAGGGCTTGTCGTTACCTGGAGTTGCAGAGGTCCTTAGAACATAGGCCTAGGCAGTTTCCTGGGGACTTTTTTTCTTGCATAAGCTTGGTACTAGAAGTGTATAGTGGATGAACAGATTAGGAAGTGAATGTAAGTTATATAAAATAGCTAAAACTTCAGAGGGTGAAAATGACAAGATCAGAAGAAGACTGGATGGTTGTTGCATCATGGCAGTGCAACAACGGTGGGAATAAAAACACTGGAAGCATATTCATCATTGAGTAAGATCTGACTGTTGCTGCTAATTGTCTCTATGGGTATAAAATAAATGTGTAAAAACTGAAACTGAGGATGAAAAATGTAATGGGTTTACAATTAGAACTAGTCAAACTAACAAACGGCAGCTGTACAGGGTGTGGTGTATTGAGACAATGCTCGTCCTCCTTCAAAGCGACTCATCGAAGGGACTGTCACAAAGAAACAGACAACACAAAGGTCAAGCATTTTGCCTACGATGATGTAAGCTTATAATGATTGGGCTGGCCTTGGACTGGTCTTTTTATGTCCGCTGCTCCTTTATTTAATCAGTTCCTTGCATATGCCAACCCATTCTATATTCACCATAAATCTGATGGCATTCTGTTGACTTTAGAGTAGACTTATATAAACAGCTGGTAAGAAACGCAAATGACTGTATAGTTAGTACCAATAAGAATTAGAAAGCCAACAAGAAGATTTGGTGGATAGCTGGTAATAATGTGTATTGGTTTTTTAGTGCATGAATAGTTCATATTCGACTAGGCAAAAACCTGGAAATCCCAGCCGGAGTGTTTGTATCCCTCTGCTAAAAATAGAACACTCACTCACTGATGTTTGTTACTGCTCCACCGCGAGATCTGAGAGCAATTGTCACTGTTCCCGTGCATTTTTATATGATTTTCTATGTCCATGACAGTGAACAATTTGGAGTGTTTGAACCCCCCTCCTAAAATTAGACGGGTATTTCCAGCTGTTCGCTTGGTCAGAGCAAATCTTCTTTTTAATACTGGGTGAAAAAATAAAAAAAATCCCTACTGATGTAGGCCTTCAGTATTTTATTTCTTTTTTTACATTTTTTTTTTGGTATGAAACGAATTATTTGTATGAAACTGTATTCATCACATGGAGAAAATTCCAAGTTTGTGCAGTTCATAAGAAAGGAATATTTCTGATATAATTTTTATAAACGTACATGTGCATATATGTATACCTTTTCTTATCCCATTGCCACAAGACGTGGTGACATAGGAAATGTTTTCCGCATTGCCATGCACTTCTCACGGTCAATGAACAAAGTGTTATTCTTGATCGATAGGTCCTGCTCCAGAGCACCTTTAGTCCTCAACAACGCTTGCAGGGCATTCTCTGTTTCTCTAAGTTTGTGTTGAAGATGGTCCACGCTGTCGGTGAGTTCACCAACTTCTGCTATTAGACGATTGTGCGCAGAATCTCTGCACAGTTCTACATTCGGTCGTCTAAGACGTGTATCCAGACGGGTTTGCGCCAGCTGAAATTGGAGACGGGGAAAAGCGGGTGGGGGGGGGGGATATGATTTCTTCAGAAAATGTTTGATAGGTTAACATGACGAAAGTAATAGTGATGGACTGAGGGTGCACATGCACATATGAACACGCCAAAAAGTCAGAGAGATATTGAATACAGACCAAATGCAAGCATACACCCAAGCTTGCTTGTTAATTTGTGTTGGGGATTAACGGCACATCAGCACGATAACGGCTATATTGTGCCTAACACGGTGGGTACATTTACACAGTAAAATTCTGATCA
>JBCEWB010058990.1:0-13778 GCA_039654565.1 Peronia peronii
ACAACAACAACAACAACAACAACAACAACAACAACAACAACAACAACAGCAACAACAACAACAACAACAACAACAAATTAAGTGTTTTTAGAGGAACTACCTATTCCTTTTGAGCTCTATCAATCAGACTTGAGACCTTAAGAGCTCATACAAAAGTATGAAGAATTATGAGCACGAAAAGCCAGGATAAAACAAAGCAAAACCAACGAATGTCCAACAAACAAAATAATCCATGTAAATTTACAGTGACAATTATGTTACTTTCCAAATACTTTGCGGGGGGTGGGGTTGGGGGGGGAGGGAGCGAGTCACTCAGTCGTGTTGAAATATTAACTGTGTTAATTCTAGAGGTATCGTATATCCAAATTTTTCCTATAATTTTTACCGGCTCAAACAACGATCTTGGCAAGTGTAGACTACCTGTGCCGAGCTGAAGTCCCAACTTGAGTATAACATTCTGTTTCAATCCTTAACTCCTATTACTCTGAGCAAAGACATTAGCAGAATAGCATGGTCCATAGTTGATGCTTGATTGTGAATCACCACAAATGTACCAATGTGCCTCTGGCTTAAAGCTATTCATCTAAACTTTTCTATCGAAAATACTATTTGTACACGATGAGTCATCAACAAGTTTGGGTCTATTTAGGTTTATTACAGCAATGCAGACAGATTTAATTAGAGTTGGGATCTCAGATAGTAGTGATACCATTAAAGTGTCTTACAATCCCTCCTTTCTCCTCTCAGAAAGCACATAGATGTGCAGTGCTCTCCGTCTAAGAGCCCGGTAAATCGCGAGACAAAAAATGCGTGGTCTAAGAGGGATGGACTCTTAAACGGATTGAAAGGTTACGCAACCCACCTGACTACTGTCTTTTCAACTACGTTTAGTTATTTGTTAATGTTAGTTAAAGATATGTCTCCAAACTATAAGAACAGCTTTCTTCGTTAAGTGTGTGTTGTTGTAATCAGGTGGAATGGTTCCTGACCTGTACTGATTTATAATTTTATCACTAATGCCCTGCGTTTTTCAAAGATCAAGACATTTTCCCCGTCACGGTATTATTCTTGAATAAAACCATGATTTAATAATATGGCTCGTTACCGTACGGCAAAAAAAAAAAAAAAGCACGAGTGACTCGAGGGTTTAAAATTAGACAGACTGACCGAAGTAGGAAAACAACTAAACAGCCAGGAGGCTGAACTCATTCCTCCACAGGTTGACCCAGTCACGAGCCCTGTCCCACGTGTACACAGAAAGTTTCCTTGCTAGTCCATGGGTGTTTTTTTTATATTTTTTATCTGTTTATATGTTTGTTATTGTTGTTGTTGTTGTTGTTATTGTTGTTATCTACTTTTTTGTTTCGAAACCGATTCTAATAAATTTGGTATACATCATTTTCATAACAAGACTAAAAAACGTACCTATGCGCGGCCCATTTGGTTGGTACGTTTTAGAGAAAAATGGGTTTTTAGTAAGAAAAAAACGGCGAAATTTGATATTTTGTTACATGGCATTTAAAAAAAATTCTAGAAAATTTTCTATTTCATAGAGAGCACTGAAAATAAGCAACTTTTTTAGATATTAAATCAAACAATATGTTCACCACGTTTTATCAATTTCCGTTGAAATTTGACAGAGGAGATAGATTTTAAAATCAGTCAATTTAGAGACGCCAAAATCGAAGATGGCGGCGTTGCCATGGCAACCGTATAAAAAAGTCGATTTTTTTTCACTGGTTCCCTCTAATATGACAAATTCGATGGAAAAGGTTAAAATAGTCTATCTTTAATGATAAAAAAATCAGCTCCAGGACGCCCCCCCCCCCCTCCCGTTTAACAAGGCAGGCATTGAAGACATCATCAGGAAATGTAAGAGAAAAAAAAAAAAATCACCTCCAGGACACTCCCCCCCCCCCCCCCCCCCTTTCCTTAAAAGAAGACGGCAATGATTCATTTTACCCTCAGAATTTTACGGTTGCTTTTCCTATGCTTTTGAAAACTGCATAAATCGCAGACACCCATGATCTACAGCAGCTTCCTGATGACTCAGTCCATTCCCATTTAATTTATCTTTACCCATTCCAGCGTGCTTTGTTCTTGAACATCTTCCGTAACAGGCACATCATGCTTTGATGATGAGCACATCAGTTGCAGTGATCTGAAAGCTAATGGTGGATGCATGTTTGATCCCGACTTTGCGAATGCCCTCTGTCCAGTCACATGTGAGGTCTGTGCTGCTGGTAAGATTGTCATTTGTCTATGTAATAATATATTGCGAGCAAGCCCGAAATTGAAACACATTACATGTATATGCAGCAACCCTGATTCAAAAATTGTGACAATTTGCATACAAACTGAAAATCTAATGCAGATTTACGATATTAGTTTGTCATATGAACATTGTCAGATTACACTGTGGTTTTAGTTACTTCATCTGATTTTGATCCATTATATGGAGATTGACAAGCTTTGGCAACACCATTTCGGCGCATCGTGCAGTGAAGTTGTCGTGGACCAAGTTGTAAGGATAATTTTTACGTTCGTTTTTCAGCACAGCAACAAAACTGATATACAAATAGAGTTAGAATTATTAATTTAACAAAAACTATATAGGTTAACTAAACATTAGGCCTGTGTATAACCGAAAATTTTCGTAACTGACGGCAACCGATTATTTGACTCCATGATCACCATAATCGGGCACACGATCGATTGAAAGATACCTACTAACATTTAAAAGCATGTCACTTGAAAACGAAACGATTGATTATTTTGAAATGTTTACTTATCTGACCCGAATCCTTGGTCGTTCATGGACTCGACGCATTTGCGAGCAGTTGTCGCTCGTTTTGTTTCATGATATTGATCACGCGATTTTAATTTTTTAAATAATATATTGAATCAATGCGAACACTTTAACAAAAACGAAATTGATCTCATTTAAAATCATTCTCCAATATGAAAAAGTTGTTTCTCTTAGATTACTTAGACTAAGAAAAATGTTCGGTGTGAAACTCAATATTTACATATCCGAGTTTACAGGTCGACTGGGCGTACGGTTTGACACCAATTTAATATTAGATCCACCTTAGAACTAATATAATTAATATTTTAATTTGATCACAAAAAGTGGTGATCACATTTTGTGACAACACACCACTTTGACACCGGGTCTATGTATAGTTATATTAGGGTTAACTGGAGGGGGGAGTGGAGGCAAAAAATAAAAAAAGTGAGGATTCAAAGTCGTGCTGAGCAAAAATGCATCCGGTTCCGCGAAGTCTATCGCACTTATAGACATACTATGAAAATGAGATGAATCCCCAAGGATGATGCAGATTTAAGCATCTCCACATATCAATTTATAGACCATGTTATTTCATATTCTCTTCCTCAAATTTCGAAACTCTGGGCACAACTTTGTCACCAGACAACAACTGTAAGGGCTGAGTATGGCCACAGAACGCTGCTTTTTTCTCTTTCTGTGTGGACATAAAATATGTGTAACATCTCTTTCCTTCTTCTTTATAAGTTGTTCAATATGTCGTTTTTTCTTCTTTCGATAACCTCTCCTACTGCGCTCCTCTCCCGCTCCTCTCCTTCTCCTGAACAAACACGTTTAAGTAACATTTAAGTTTAGTGTAAAGCTCCTATGTTTGTTCGAAATTTGATTTTAGAATTCCCTCTGTTGGTGGCATAATAACTTATTTTTGGTTGAGTGAATTGTAGCGTGGATCAGATGCAAGGATCAGATGCAACGCTATGGAAGAGTTCCACCTTTAGAAATTGCAATAAAAGATGTTCATGACCTCAAATGTTTCAGAATTGCTATGTATTTCATGAACTGATTTCGTCGATGTCTAGCTGATTCGCTTCCAACAAGAGAACCAGATTTTTACTGCAAAAATCATCTTTGGCACCATGAATGTGAGGAATTACGGCAGGCAGACAACTGTGGATCCAGGATCACGCAAATCTTGTGTCCGCTCCACTGTAACCTCTGCCAGGTGACAACTATCTCCAGCTCTAGCACTGCAGCGCTTGACCACAGCACAGTTCCTTACCTCAGTACTCCTACATACCCAGCCGTGGGTTCAACTAGTAGTGTCATCCAGACCAGATCTACCCTTCCGTCCACGTCTTTTACACCGAATTGTTCTGATAAAGTCAGCATTTCTCTGTGTGCAGGTGAGTAACATTCAAATTTGACTCCAAATAATACGCAGTACATTATCAGTTGCCACTGAGATATCTTATCTGTGTATGTTATAGACTATTCCGTTTCTAGATACACACAACAAGCGACCTGCTACCCTCTCTCTCCGGAATTATTATTACTTCCACTATCGCGGTCAGTTATAACCATTTGTTTCACTGTGGTATTGTTAATTTTGATGAATAACATTTACTACACCGGTTCAGGTTCAGATCAGACGTTTTGATAGTGAAGTTGCCATATCGTGTGTGTACATATGTGTGTGTGAGTGTGTGTGTGTGTGTGTGTGTGTGAGACAGAGACAGAGAGAGGGGGAAAGGGGAGGGGGGAGAAAGAGAGGCCACTTTTAGTGTGCTTCATGAGTAATACTCAGCATGTTATGTTAACTGTATCAAATTTTTCAACCTTCCCAAATATAGTCAGTTTTTATAACCACCACTGGATGGCTAGGCGATGCCATCATTGTAGGTGGAATATCATCTTAAATATTGGGCATGCCTATAATTTACAAAGAAAAGATACTCTTGTATAAACACACACACACACATACATATATACACACGGGCTCGCACATGCACAAAAACTTTCATTCATTCTCCTTATTGCATCATTAAGACGGCGTGGACAAATATAATTGCCGATATTAAGGAACTCCTCTCTGAGTCCTTTAAGCCTTATTTTCTTTGATCTATATATGGAGATCATATATCATATATGGAGATATGTAAGACCCAGATTTTTCTAGATAAGACATTATTGCTGTTGGCTGATTAATTGCAGACCACTGCAAATCAGCCTTTCAATAAAGAGCAGCACGTTCTATATCATCAGTGAGCTGTTTCGTTTCTAATATGACCTCTCATTTTGGCATTAATTTCATTTGCAGTGATCTTTCTTTGCTGAGACATATTGAGATATAATTTTTGTCAAGGATAAATGAGTTTTGACAGAAATCTCCTGTTTTTTCCAGTTGTATCTTAATATCCACCGGTAAGTCATTGTGGATAAGTCGTGGTAATAGTTGACATTGACGGCTTTAGTCTCTGTGTCATTTCCCTTCAATAGCGCAGTCTGTTTTCTGTGTGGTTAAAAATAGTTTTCAGTTAACATTTTAAACGTTTCACTGGTCGTATTTTTCTCTATCATTCCGATGAGCAGTGGGGTAGGGCTTTTGTGGATTTTATCACCTGTATCTAGATAGTATTATTAATCATCATCAGATCTCATGTGCATGCTTTAATTAGGTTGTTTGTATGGGCGCTGCAAATCTTCAAAATTCATCTTTGAGTCATGAGCTGCTACCTAGAAATGATAGTTTTCAATAATAAAAATCAGTATGGCAAGGCATGCATAGATATGGATAAGAGTAACATCGATAATTCAGAACGTTTTATAAATTAAATTTCAACTACTCCAACTACCCACTATTGTTTGTATCCGTCCGTCTGTGTCGTTAAAGGGAGACGTGGGGAGAGCGAAGGGAAATACCTGGATTTTCTAATTTCGGGTAAAAATGTCTATTTAAAAAAAATTTTTTTTTTTTTGTATATGTGTTTAGAAAGAATTATCATATGTGTATCATATCAGATGATAGGTTCAGAATGTTCCTGTAGTAAAAAAAATATATATTTATTTATTGCAGATTTTTTTTGTAGGTTAGGGGTAGTCATAATTCAGCAAAATTCCCTGGCAAAATGAGAGAAAAGATGGTATTGCTAATTCTTTAATTCTGCTCCTATTGATAATAGCCATTCTAAATTCAACATGGGTCTTGTGAGGATTTCTACAGTTAAGACAAATCACTGGACGTTGGTTGGAGGGCCTGCTCAGTCAGATTCAGTGAAGTGAAAGATAGGAACTGTCTCTAAGAGAGTATATTAACTTATCAAATAGTAAATATAGACACCAAGGCCTTATTTGAGAACCAAGAACAAGCCATCCGGGGGCAATAGAGAGAGAAGGCTTCATATTCCATGGCCTATGGTTGCTTGGATGTTTTCTCTGACAAATTTTTGTGCATATTGAAGACTTTTCAGTCTGTTTTATAGTCATTAAAGTTCGGTGGGATTTTTTGTTGTTGTTGCATTTTTGTTGGTTTTTTTTTTTTTTCGTTCTTCTCTTTTTTTTCTTTCCTTATTATTCTATCTACTCCAGAACTTACCAAAATATTTTCATATTTTATATACATATTTTCCTTGACATAATAAATAAAATGACAGAACTTTTAACAATTTTTTTTTTTTTACTTTTTGAGAAAAAAAAAATGAATAAAAATACCAACTTTGCCCATTTTTACACATGACTTCATAAATTCATTAACAAAAAACGTACAGTTGCATGCAAAGTTTGGAACTTTCCTTCCAGTATATCTTTACAGATGGTGTTGTGTCTTTTGATGTGACCAAAATATTGTAATTTCCTTTTTTGAATTAGTTAGTAGTGTAAGTTTGACTTTTAGCATAGTAGTACACCTTTGTTAGTCTTTCTCTCTGTCCACCATACGTCTGAATGTCCACGTCTCAAAGGCCTCTATTTTATTCTCCAGATTTTTGTTAAGAGTCCAAGTCCCTGACCCATACAGCAAGACCAAATATTTATAGCACTTCACAAGTCTCAGTCTCAATTCGAATGAAATGTGTTTAGATGTTAACACTGACTTCGTGGATGTGAAACGCGATTTTTCTGTTCTAATACGCAATTTTATTTCTTCACAACTTTTCTCACCTTCTGTAGTCTGCTGGCCTAAGTAAATAAATTTGCCACCTATTCCAGTTCTTTATCAATCACTATGTTTGTCTTCATTCCTATTTTTGTGGACATGATCATTACTTTTATTTTCTTGATATTCATATCTAGTCCCTTTATTTCACTATTTTTCTTTACTGTGTGGACCAGATTCTGAGGTAGTCCTTACTTTTGGTATTGTGCCATTACCGTACCTCAGATTACTGATGTTTCTGCCACTGATATTGATTCCATTCATGTCTTTACTTTCACGAAATATAAATTCTGCATAGATGTTAAAGAGGTATGATGAAAGTGCACATCCCTGTCTGACACCTCGTTTAATGGGCGTGTATGATGACAGCTCATTTTGTATTCTGACTGCAGCTTTCTGGTGCCAGTATAGATCTGCTATGATTCTTATGTTCTTTCCATCAATTCCTATTTTATCCAGACATTCTATCGTCTGTGTGTGGTGCACCCTATCAAAAACCTTTGTGAGTAGTCAAAGAAACATGCATACTGCATACACATTTTGTTGGCTTGCTATACTTTTCTCTGTTATGGTGCTTAGATAAAATATTCATTCTCTTGCTCCGTTTCCCGCTCTAAAACCAAACTGTTCATCTCCCTCTTCATTGTTATTCTATGTTCGATGCTCTCAAGGATTACTCTCAGCAGGAGTTTGGTAACAGGTGGCATGAGGCTTATTGTTCTAAAAGCTGCACATTCATTGGCCTTTATTTTCTTTGGTAGCATGATATACACAGATTTTGCTAGTTCTTCCGGTATGTACCCTGATTCGTATATCTCGTTGAAAAGTTCATTTAGTGTGTTAATGCTGAAATCTCCTAAAACTTCCATCATTTCAGTTGTGATTCCATCTTCTCCTTGTGCATTGCCTTCTTTGGTCTTTCTAATTGCTTGTTCTACTTCTGTTTTCATTATAGGTGATCCGTTGTTAATTATCCTTTGCTGTTGGTATTTGAGGTCTTTCATCTTCAAAAATTTCTCCAATGTATTGACTCCATCGATTCAAGATTTCTGTTTTCTCAAACAATAATCCTCCTTCTTTGCTTTTGATGCAATCATTTATGGTATTTGTTTTCATTTTTCCAGGCAATTCTCTTATGTCTTTGTGTAGGTAGTTTGCGCTTCTGCTTTTTCTATGTTGTATTTTTTTCTGTATCCAATCTTCCTTAGCTATTTTACATTCACAAATATCCATAATAAAGCTTATCACAAAGCTACACTTTTATGTACAATTCCCATTGTGATAAAGCTTGAATATTAAGTTCACTCTTACAGGGCTGCATAGAATATCTTGTTATTGTAATTTGTTATTCAAACAAATACGAAGTAACAATAGTTACTGATTATATCAACATTTTTTTTTTTGTTTTTACTTAAATGAATCTGTTTTCAGCCTATGTGGATTCCTGTGCTGATGATGATGTGGTACAGTTCCTGTGCCGTAGGTCATGTGGATTCTGCCATCGCTCTTCAACAACCTCCAAGAAAACAACTATCACGGATGAAACAATTCCAACAATATATACTACAACACCCAGCTACATTACTACGTCAAAAACTATCGAAACGCCCATTACCACTATAACAACTACAATACCCACAATTGCTACCAGACCAACAACGACTACAATAACAACCACCACTACTAAGCCAACAACTACCACAAAAACCACTATCACCACTACGTCAGCATCTACTATAATACCAGCCATCACAACCAGGCCAACAACTACTACAACATTTACTACCACTAATAGATTAACAACCATCATAACACCCACCACTACTAACACACCAATAACTACCACAACATCCACTACCACTACCACACCAACAACTACCACAACACCGATTTCCCCTACCACACCAACAATTACCACAACAGCCACTACCACAAGCAGAACAACTACCACAACACCCACTACTAGTACAAGATCAACAACCACCACAACACTGTCTACCGCTACAACACCAACAACTACCATAACACCCACCACCACTACCAGATCAACGACTACCGCAATATCCACTACCACTACCACACCAACAACTACCACAACACCCACCATCACTACCACACCAACAACTACCACAACACCCACCACCACTACCATACCAACAACTACCACATCATCCACCACCACTAATACACCAACAACTACCCCAACACCCATCACTACCAGATCAACAACTACCACAACACCCACTACCACATCAACAACTACCACAATACCTACCACCACTACCACACCACCAACTACCACAACACTCACTACCACTACCACACCAACAACTACCACAATACCCATCACCATTATCAAACCAACATCTACTACATCACCCACAACCACTACCACACCAACAACTACCACAACATCCACCACCACCACTACCACATCAACAACTACCACAATACCCACCACCACTACCACATCAACAACTACCACAATACCCACCACCACAACCACACCAACAACTACCACAACACCCACCTCCACTACCACACCAACATCTACCACCACACCCACCACCACTACCACATCAACAACTACCACAATACCTACCATCACTACCACATCAACAACTACCAAAACACCCACCACCACTACCATACCAACAACTACCACAACATCCACCACCACTACCACATCAACAACTACCACAATACCCACCACCATTACCACATCAACAACTACCACAACACCTACCACCACAACCACACCAACAACTATCACAATACCCACCACCACTACCACACCAACATCTGCCCTAACATCCACCACCACTACCACACCAACATCTACCACCACACCCACCACCACTACCAGACCAACAACTACCACAACATCCACCACTACCAGACCAACAACCACCACAACATCCACCACCACTACCACACCAACAACTATCACAACATCCACCACCACTACCACACCAACATCTACCACAATACCCACCACCACAACCACACCAACAACTACCACAACACCCACCTCCACTACCACACCAACATCTACCACCACACCCACCACCACTACCACATCAACAACTACCACAATACCTACCATCACTACCACATCAACAACTACCAAAACACCCACCACCACTACCATACCAACAACTACCACAACATCCACCACCACTACCACATCAACAACTACCACAATACCCACCACCATTACCACATCAACAACTACCACAACACCTACCACCACAACCACACCAACAACTATCACAATACCCACCACCACTACCACACCAACATCTGCCCTAACATCCACCACCACTACCACACCAACATCTACCACCACACCCACCACCACTACCAGACCAACAACTACCACAACATCCACCACTACCAGACCAACAACCACCACAACATCCACCACCACTACCACACCAACAACTATCACAACATCCACCACCACTACCACACCAACATCTACCACAATACCCACCACCACTACCACGCCAACAACTACCACAACACCCACCACCACTACCATACTAACAACTACCACACCAACAACTACCACAACATCCACCACCACTACCACACCAACATCTACCGCAACACCCACCACTACCACCGCACCAACATCTAACACAACGCCCACTACCACTATCACACCAACAACTATCACAACACCCACTGATACAAACAGATTAATAACCACCACAATACCCACTACTACTACCACACCAACAACCACCATAACACCCACCACCACTACCACACTAAAAACTACCACCACACCCACTTTCACTATCACATCAACAACTACCACAACATCCACCACCACTACCACATCAACAACTACCTCAACATCCACTACCACTACCAGACCAACAACTACCACAATACCCACTATCACTACTAGATCAACAACTACCACAGCATCCACTACCACCAATATACCAACAACTACCACCACACCCACTACTACTACTAAAAGATCAACAACTGCCACAATACCCACTAGCACTCCGAGATCAACAACTACCGCACCAGCTGGCACAATATCCAGCACCACGAGGACCTCTTTCGAAACGTTATCGACAGGATCCAAAATATCGGAAGTCGCAGAAACGACAGCTCTGCCTGGTAAAATTTATCAATGCATTTTTTATTAACTAATTAATATTAATTATCTCTTTCTCGCTGGTCGATTTTTAATCTCAAAATGAAAAGAGAATTCGTGTATTGGAGTTGTTCTATAATTAGCTCTGCCTGGCGCAACCTGGTCAAGTCGAGGTCAAGGTTTCTATTGGACCTTTCAATCCTCACTAACAGAGGATTATCTCAACCTTTATTGGTAATCATGTCAGGCCGCGGCAAGGTTGGTAGCTAAGTCTGGCATCACGACGTACGATATGAGACGTGACGTATCTAATAGCGTCGAGGAGAATTGGACTTCCTTCAGGGATATAATTCACCCCGCTGCCCTGGAGGTTCTTGGTCCTGCTGCCAGACGACCACCAGGACTGGTTCGATGAGAACGACAGTGAGATCCATGCTCTACTGGATGAAAAACACCGCTTACTTCGGGCCCACCAGAATGACCTCCCTGTGCGGCAAAGAAAGCTGCCTTTACCAATATGCACAGCATAGTCCAGTCCAAGCTTCACTCCATGCAGGACTCCTGGCTCAGTGCCAAGGCCGATGAAATCCAAGGCTACGCTGACAGACACGACACCAAGAGATTCTACGATGCACTGAAAGCCATCTACGGACCACAGCCATCAGGATCATCTCCCCTACTCAGCGCTGACGGCTCAACCCTGCTCACAGACAAGAAGCAGATCCTTGAGAGATGGGCCGAACACTTTAACAGCGTGCTAAACCGTCCCGCAGTGATCAACGATGAAGCAATTGCAGGCCTCCCACAACTGGCGACCAACCAAGAGCTTACACTCCGCCATCGCAAGAAGAGGTCGATAAAGCGATCAAGCAAATGACCAGCGGGAAAGCTCCTGGCCCTGACGCCATCCCTGCAGAGGTGTACAAGACGGGCGGTAAAACCATCCGCAACAAGCTGACAAGCCTATTTCAGATCCAGTGGAACAAGGACCTTCTGTCATAAGAATTCAGGGATGCCACAATCGTTCACATCTACAAGCGAAAAGGAAACGTCACAGGACAACTTCAGAGGAATATCTCTCCTGTCCATAGCTGGCAAGATCCTGGCGTCTGTCCTCCGCAACCGCTTGCTCGACCGCCTGGAGCAAGGTCACCTCCCAGAAAGCCAATGCGGCTTCCGCAAGCAGGTCGAGGTATTACAGACATGATATTTGCCGCCTGCCAGCTCCAGGAAGAGTGCATGGAACAATACCCTGACCTCTACATGACCTTCGTTAGCCTGACCAAGGCTTCCGATACAGTCAGTCGGGACGGACTCTGGAAAATCATGTAAAAGTTCAGCTGCCCAAGCACGTTCATCGCAATAGTCCGCCAATTCCATGATGGCATGATGTCCCGAGTCTTAGACGACGGTGAACTTTCCGAGACCTTCCCAGTGACCAACGGAGTCAAACAGAGTTGTCCTGGCCCCGACGTTCTTCAGTATAATAATTATTCTCGGCTATGCTGACAGACGCCTTCAGAGCCTGCGAGCCCGGCATCAAGATCAGATTCAGGACTGATGGAGGGTTGTTCAATCCGAGGAGATTGCAAGCCGTCACGAAGGTGAAGGAGACTGTGCTCAGACACTTGCTCTTCGTTGATGACTGTGCCCTCAATGCCGGTGATGAGCATGAAATGCAGGCGGAGATGGACAGCTTTTCCACAGCCTGCAACAACTTCGGCCTCACCATCAGCACCAAGAAGACTGAGGTGATCTTCCAGCCAGCCCCAGACAGTTTGAAGGTCTCCCTCAGGGACTTTAACATCAGTACAGAATCCTGGGAGACACTGGCCTCCGTCAGACCCTCCTGGCGCCATCTCATCATCAAAGGTGCCACCTCACAGAAGAGCGCAGATCCATTCAAGCAGAGAAGAAACGAGCAGCACGCAAGGTCAGAGCCACCAGCACCAACAGCACGGCCCCTACCCACTTCTGTCCTATCTGTGGGAGGGGCTCCCTCGCCGGGATTGGCCTCACCAGTCACATCCGGACCCACCGAATCAATTTTCAACTAGTCTGATGTCGTGGTCATCTGCGACAACGAAGGACGAACAACAACATATTTAGCTCTGCCTGGTGCAACCTGGTACAGTCAAGGTCAAGGCTTCTATTGGGCCTTTCAATCCTTATTAACAGATGATTATCTCAGCCTTTATTGGTAATCATGTCAGGCCGCGGCAAAGCTGGTAGCTAAGTCTGGCGTCGGGCGTATGAGACGTGTGGAGGAGCGGCAGCAGCAGAGACGCCAGCAGCAGAATAGCAGAGTCAGTGCCAGCTCTCAGCCAAGATACCCCCCTCCGCCCCCTCCCCCCCCTCCCCGCCATCCCTGCCCTCAATTGCAACAGACAGTTCCCAGCGAAGATTGGACTGTACAGCCATCTTTGCACCCACAAAACCCAATAATACCAGAAGTCAATGGTCATCTTCTCCCGGGAATGACGAACATCATAAATGGCTCCGCGGTTTGAGCGCATTGTAACTTATTCATCCATCAGGATAGTTAAGCAAAAAAAGAGCTAGAAACGGTAAATATTGGCGCGAACATGTTGGAGTCTCGAAACATCAGTATAGATTATCTTCAAAATCATTGCAGCGCGCCTTATGTTTTGGATTCTTCCGCTTCTAAGTTCTATCTTGCCTAAGTAGAAGAGCATGCATCAAGTGGCATAATTTTATTT
>JBCEWB010059011.1:0-11345 GCA_039654565.1 Peronia peronii
AGCCTCTGGAATGACTGAGGTGGAAGGATTATGTCCTCTTTGCACTACTTGCTCAACATCTCCTTTGTCGGGCAAAGAGATCAAAATGATCTCCCATTCCATGAGTTCCTCATTCGGGAGAGGGAGTCAAGGGCAGATAATCTGCGACACAATCTCCCATTGAACCCAGATACTCTCCAAACAATAATACATGTAGTTAATACTAATAGTAGTGGGTAATGTTAAATTACGTAGGAAAGAGACTGACGTAGGCCCTACTTCGGGCTATAATAAGAACTTTCGGTTCAGAGCGAGACCATTCACCCTGCGTGTGGCTCACCATACCTTTCCCCCTGTCAGGTCTTGCCGCATGGCCATGTTTTGATTTTAAATGCTTGTATGCGCATGTCCATGTGTCAGAAGACAAGGAGAAACGGAGCAGTGACAGAGATAAACATAACAACATTGTACATGTATGTACAGAATACAGTGGAACTCAGATAGAACGAGGTCGTTGGGACCGACTGGTTATTCTCGTTGGATCCGAGGTGTCGTTGAATGCGAGGGGAATATATGTGATAAAGGGGTGCAACTCATATTGTTATTTTTTTAAATACTACAGTTGCTCCCTTGTCATCCAATCTGTCAAATGTGCAGTGTAGATCGCTACAAAAACGTTAGATCGTTTTGTTTTTTTCTTTCTCTTTTTTTTTTTTTTCTTTCTCTTTTTTTTTCCCATATTGTTGTTGTTGAGGGTGTAACCGATCTTTAATGTGTAGAAAGAATGAGTTTCTTGGTTTTTTATATTTTTTTTTTGTGTGTGTGTGTGAAAATGCAAGTGTATCGTTTGCGTTGTTTGCAGTAGATTCTGGTGATGTGTGCTTCACAAAACCAGCATGTTGGAAACATTTGATGACCATACTGTCGCCGACGTCATTCCACGATGCTGCTGCCATAGTGAGTGCATCAAGAAGCGACATCTTGAAGTGTGAACTGGTGCATCCTGTTTCATCATATGATTGAATGAAGCGTCGAAGAACGCTTTTCGATAGAATGTCTTGAAGGTTTTAATAATGCTTTGATCACAAGGTTGCAAGCGTGATGTGGCGTTGGGTGGGAAAAAAACCACCTGGATGACCCGCAGATTAGGGAGCTTTGGATGAGCGCTGCAATTGTCAACAATTACAGCAATACTAGACTGGCCTTGAAGTACAAACTGGCGATCCAGTTTTCGTATCCATTCTTCAGACAGTTGACTTGTCATCCACACTTTCTTATTAAATCTGTATGTGACAGGTAGTGTGTGAACATTTTTGAGGCATTGTGGTTTTTCGTGTTTCCCAATTGCCAGCAGGGGTAGTTTCTCGCCAGTCATTGTGGCTGCACAGAAGCAACAATGAACGAAAGGCAAAAGAACTACACACTCGACTTAGTGTGTAGTTCTTGATGATGAAAGGCCTACTGGACTGACCCTCTATTGTGTGTGTGTGTGTGAGGGGGGGGTGTCTGCCGCTCGGTGTACCCACCCACCAGGATAATGAACTAGGCCTACAGTGAACAGACCTCACCACTGTGTCTGCGAGCGATGAACGATTGGCGTGTGCACCCCATGCACCGCCTCGCAAACTTGCGGGCCCCTGTTGTTCTCATCGCGCCAGGCAGTGATGCAACTCGAATAAAGAAAGGGAGGAAAAAGTGATTCAACTGATTCAACCAGCCATGGTCATGCTCGTTAGAGCCGAGGCTGACTATTTTGGTGCTCGTTCGATCCGATTTATTTTACTAACATTTTATAAGGAATAAAACGGGAATTAAAATGTACCTCGTTGGATGCAAGGTCTCGTTAGATCCGAGCTCGTTGAATTCGAGTTCCACTGTAACAGCATCAATCTGTGAACAGACCTGCTTGGTACTTTACTTTTAGAGCAACTTTTAGGTGTGTGGGGTTTTTTTGTTTTTTTTTTCCCTGCAACTTTTTGATGTAATTTTTGCTGATTTCCAGTGCAACTTTTCAGCATTTTTTTCACAACTTTCCTGGTTGGGGGGGGGGGGGGCAGACAGGGCACGTTTAAAAAAACATAGTGAAACGGTTGAAAGACATAAAACAATCGAGTAAAACCATTGCCAACCCAGATTCCAGAAGGAACCTGCAAAGTTCTGTTTAACTTGGCATTAAAAGGCTTAGTTTCCTTTAGTAGTATTGCCTAACTGAACTGCGACGAGCGACCACATCAAATTTTCCAATTTTTTTCATGACAAGACAACAGTTTGACATCCCTGTTAACATTGACATTTGTACATGTACCTGTGCCTGCAGTTGGATCTGGCAGTCATTTCATTCTGTACTAGCACCAAACCTGCTCATCACACAAACACAGATACATGTAGTCTGAACAAACGACCTGAAAAGAATATAATTGTTTAATTTCCTGTTAATTTCCTTGTGCAAATTTTTATTTTTGCACAGACATTTTTTTTTTTAAAAATGAATAACATTTTGTTAAACATTTGGTGGACCAAGTACCATACACGTACACCTACCTGTTTTTCTTTTTCTTGTCAAATCGGGGGAAGCCAAACGTTGACCGACCGATACTGGTACAGCACATGTAAGATATGGTCACTATACGTCTACGATACATTTCATAAAAATGCCTTCAAATTAAGACGACTGTCTACCGGCAACTTATCCAATTCATGTACATCAAAAGAGGCAAAAAATAATCTTATTTAAATAAATTGATATCACTGACCAAAATTTTTAGCCCAGTTGGCTCTTCGTCAGGGCAATAAATATACATGTCCTTGCATACATGTAAATTATATATAGGCCTACATGTACACTAAAAAAAAAAAAGAAAGAAAGAGCTCGAGCTTAACAAAAGAGAGGTTTTTCTTTACTTTCAAACTTTTTTTAAACTTTCAGTTTTATTTCAGCCTCTTCTTTCTTTCTTTCTTTCTTTCTGTCATTCACATTCGCTCTCTTGCACTCTCTCTTTCTCTCTTTCTTTTTCTGTCTCTCTTCCTTTCTCTCTGTACATGAACTGTATATATGTTCGATTCTCTCTCCTACACAAATACACACACAACACATCCACCACATCTATGTAGTGACCCACATTAACATACACACAGGTAGACAAGTGGCTGTATAATTGAAAGGACCAGTGGGGCATCTCATGCCAGCCAGTGAACATTTCAAACCTATTGTCCAAGTCAAAGTGGAATGTTAGAGCAATACAGTAATACATGTAGTTACAGATCTCAAGGCACAGTTCACAACATACCACTAATATGTACTGTCACTCACACACACTGGCTGTGATGTGGAGAATATGTATGTGTGCCCAATGTGGACCCAGATCAACATCAGAGTTTAAATGTTGTGCGTTATTGCTAATATTGCTATATCTGTAACATACAGTGTACATGTATGTCAGTGTGAGCCTATGTATTTGTCCATGTCGTATTTTAAGACAGCCAACAGATTTTAACATACGTGTTTATTTTCTCTAGATTTCCCCTGTTTGTAGCTCTCTCACTGGTAGCAAGCAGAGCAAATCATATATATGTAGGCACACACATACACACACACACACAGGGCAAGCGTGTTCAGCTTCCGACAGATGAGGGGTCAAGGTCAGGTCAGAGAATGATCCAACCCAGGCTGAGAGAGAGGCCGAGCACCAGCGCTGTCCGGCCAAACTGACCACAGATGACCACTGACTGACCAGCCTGGTTGTTGCCTTTCGGCAGGTGAGCATCAAACTCCACATCCTGTGCTTGTCCTGTGGACAAACAGACAGACAGACGTGTATCAGATCACAAAGATGTAGGAGTTGTGAGCAGTGACAATCTGCATGTATGACTGGCTGTAAACTTTGAAATGGCACATCTTGATGAAAACAATCGACCGTCTCTAATGAAGCTTTGTGAAATGAAACTTTGTATGCGCTCATACATATGCAAGAACGTGGAGAATCTAATTTCTAATCTAACAGACATGTTCGCGATAGCAAATTTTGCTTTTTGTGACTTATAAAATATTAAACCTGAGATTTTTGTTCACCTCTGGATGAATATTGGTAGCCCTACATTATGTTATTGTTGATGTCTTCCGTCTTCACTCACGTTTAATGCAAGTGCGTCCTCAGAGGCAAAGGCGAAGACTTTCAAAATGTATTTTGGTTCACATTAAATGTCGGGGTTGTGTGCACAAAGCTGACGTACATGAGTTACACAGCACTTTTATCTCACTTTTTGTTTTCTGTGTGTATAAGTGGATTTGTCTTTTTTTTTGGTGGATTTGTCTGTTTGGATTTTACATGTTTGTGGGTTTGTGTTCTGTTAGGTGAACTGTTCATTTATGACAAAATGAAAACAAAAGAAAACAAACTGAATGACATGATGACTGACATTTGAAAAGATACGTCTATGCTCATTTCATCCTCTGTATTACTGATTTCCTAACTAAAAACACAGATTTTTGAGACCAGCCATTTGTTTCTAAGCCTGACGATGTACCTGTGCATGTATAACTTAACTCTAAAATGTACACATAATTCTGTACACAACCATAGCTTGAAAACTTTGAAGTGGTTCACTTCGACTGAAAACTTCAACTTCTAGTGCATCAACTTCTGTGAAATTTTGTACGTGACCTTATATTGAAAAAAAAAAACATTCAGAATCTATTTTTCTTGAAGTGGTAAATCAACAGGATTGGAAAATAAATCCATTATTTGCGCTCAGCAAAAACTATGAACTCTGATACAGGCTCTGGGAAAATAGTATAATGTTTACAGTATCTGGACAAAAAGACTAAGTACCACTCGCTGTCTTTTCATGAACACAATGTAGTTCAATAATTCCATGAAATACCATGCAATTTATTTTAATTAATTTTGTAAATTGAGGATGTTTTGGAAATGATAATACTGATGTAATGTTTACATATCGCACAGTCAAATAATCTACTGCCATTCATAATAACCAATGCACGCACATCCGCACCAACACATATGTGGCTGACAATATCAAGAGACCCGTAATTAGAACAATGTCCATTAAATTCAAAGAATCACAGCTTAAGCATGAAATGTCAGATTATTGGCCTTTTTGTCCATTGGTAAGTTTCTCTAATCGAATATCTGTTTGTCGGCGTAAGATTAAGAGGGAGCAACTTTCCTGTTGTTTCTCTTTTCCATCTGGGGCCGATTTCTCTGGAATTTATGCACTTTTGACCACTGCAGGACTCAAATTATTTTTCAGAAAATCTGCAAAACTTGGCCGAAACATCTGGTTTAGATACAGGTCCTGGTCTTCCAACTGGTGCCTGACTTCCAATTTCAAAAAATCAAATGAACCGATTCACATTTGACCATTGGGGATTGAATTTCTCTATAAATTCTCTAAAATAAAATATCCGGCCTGCTCTTATAATGAGTTTTCTCTGCACACTCATGCACTGCAGCTGATACAGGAAAAGGCCCAGGTTTAAAATACATATATACTGTAGTACAGTTACTTGTATCTTTCTTTTAATGTCTTTTCCTCTCCTTTTCTTTCTTGTCTTTTCCTCTCTTTTCCTTTTGTTTCTTTGATTTTTCTGTTTCTCTTTATTTCTTTTCCTTTCTTTTCTTTATCTTTACTGCCTTTCTTTTCTTCTCCTTTCATTTTGTTTCCTATCGTTTCTTTTTTTTTTTTCTTTTCTTTTCCTGATCACCAGGACTGCGAGCATTTGTTCACAGATGGATCCAAGGATGACAAATTTGTCAGCGCCAGCTCATTCTCTGTCCTGGGGAACACAAGCTGTGGCCTCAGCCATCGATATGGCTTTAGACACCATTAGTGGGTCCACACAAAACAATTTTCTGATCTTTTCAGACTTCCTGTTCCTGAATAACCCCATTTTTCGGGATGATAGAGTATTTCACCTCCTGCAACGCCTTCAAAGTCTTGTCAGTAGGGGGCGGTGTGGATTTGTGTTTTGCAGAATACTGAGTCACGTGGACATTGTAGAAAATGAGGAGCAGATTCTACTGCCAAGATCAGCCTGATTTTAGATTCCCTAGATGAGAAAGTCCCTCATCTGGATCTCAGGCCGATCATCAAAGAATACATCAAATCACGATGGCAACGACGATGGAGTCAACAGAGTGTAGACTTTATTTTATCCAATCGGACCTTGGACTTTGGCCAGGGTCTGCTCAGCTGCGAAGGCGAGACCAGGTGGTCCTCAATCGCCTACGTCTGGGTCATTCTCACCTCACTCATTCTTTTTTCCTCAGAAGAGAAATGCCCCCATAGCGTGTGGCCTGTGACTGTCAACTGACAGTCGCTCACATACTAATCGAGTGCACTGACTTCAGAGCCGTTCGAGAAGCCCACTTCTCGAGTCGCTCTCTAAAGGATCTACATGTGTTTGGCAGAACAAAGCCACAGACTATCCTAAGCTTTCTACACCAGGTTGGCCTAGTACGCCAGGTTATAACATCACCACCAAAAGATATAACTTTGCTGACATGCCATGATTCACACAGGAAGCCCTGCATTTACTTATATCTGTCCTTTGTTAGTTTCATGCGATATTGTTCTTCATATATACTTGATCAGCTCTTTGGACGTGTAAACCTCTCTTCTCGTATTCGGCACAATATAGTCTTGATTGTGCTGATGTGCTCGTAAACACCAACACAAAGAAACAAACAAACAATCCTTTCCTTTTTTTTCCGTTTCTTTCTTTTCTGTTCCTTTCCTTTCCATTCCTCTTTGTTCCTTTCCTTTCCTTTCTGTTCCTTTTCACTCCTCTTCGTTCCTTTCCTTTCCTTTTCTTCCCATTTGTTTCCATTCCTTTCCTTTCTTTTCCTTTCTTTTTCGTCCCTCACCCACTTCACTCAGTCCCCAGTTTATCTCCTAACAGGCCAAAGCCCATCTATCTCTGCCTTGTCATTCCCTCCGCCTGTTTGTAATTAGTCTTGCACCGAAGAAAACCCAGGCCTGCACCGCACACTTCCATGTAACAGCCTTCCTTAGCAACATCATGCAGGATCCACTCACTTCACTTCTAGCAGGCACCATGTGTACTGTTGATAACAATGGTCACATATTTCATTTTCAGCTGAAGTTCAGTGTAATGGGATATCTCCTTAACTTACACATCATAACAAAAGAGAAAGACATGATAAGTTAGATTTTAACATCTCCTATTGTGTGAATGTGTCCTGTCCTGTGAGGACATAACGTACTCACCCAGAGCTACACCGTTACAGCCGGACTGCGAGCACACACACCAGACCTCTGAGTACCAGCGGTAACAACCGTCAGGTGGTAGTGGTTTGGGAAGTCCCCACTGTGTGTCCGTACAACCTCGGCCCACCACTGAAAAATACAAGAAATATTACAGACTGTAAATCAGAAACCGTACTAGAATTCAAATAATGATCAAGTCCAGATAAGGAGACACAACACATGTATGTACATCTAGATCTAGGCATGGCTGACACATCGTGTATAGTGCATATATATACATGTACACGTTCATCTGGGGCCGAGAGTTTTGTTCACTGGACTCCTGGTTTTTTACAGTGAAAGCTCATGTTTAACCATACAAAAAACAACAAGAACTCGGAAATAACGACAACATTTCAAATCCCCGTTTTTCTATCTAAACTCGCATGAAATAAAATTACTTGAATAACGGCAACTGAAAATGGAAAAGGCGGTTAACAGCGACGTCAACTTTGGCAGTTGACTAACCTAGTATTGCCATGCAGTGTTTAGCTCACCAGGAGTTTCCTATCGGTCCATATGTCAACATGAAACTGCCCACCTCGTGATCGGTCTCTCCCGTCCGCACTGCAGACGTACAATGTTATTGTACTCATAATTGATGATTTTAGGCCTCTCTGGGCAGGACACGGTATATGATGTGCATGTGTGTACTAGTAGTTAGCTGTGGCACTGCAGTGAACAGTCCAAAGTTTATGTATGACAATGAAAACAGACCCAAAAGATAACGCCTGAACTTCTGGTGACGATGCTGTTTATGTTTCATGACCTTGACCAGTTCCTGAGATACTGATAGTTACATGTGTGATTTTTTGTTTGTTTGGGTTTTTTTTTTTTTTTGGTAAAAACAAGAAGTTTTGAAAATCATGCAGTGAAATTTCCCTCAATATCAAATGAAAATATCTCCCGATTTACAAAATCGAGTGACAAACAGAGCGCACCATGCTATTCAGCGTCATTTAAGGATAAAAAACAAGTGCCAGAAGTGGAAGAAACTTGGCCAAATGAAACAAATCTTATGATTGATTACACCACCATCTCACGCTCGGTCACAAAAGGGAATAGGCGCTTGACAGCCCCACTGTGGGGGGACGCAGTGGCTCTGTGGTTTGGTGTCTGCTCACGGAGAAAACGGGCCGGGATCGACTCACGGGTCCTGCATCGGGGGATGGAAGGACACGAAGATCGAAAACCCGCATTTTTTCAGTGACTCAACGATCCCCTGGCTTCCAGTGGGTAGGGGAGCCTGACGTCTAGCCTTCTCAGATAAGGGTGAATATATTTCGGAGGTCCCGTATGTACATTACGCACATTAAAGAACCCTTGGCAGTTCAACATCGATGAAAGAGTAGACTGCGTGCCGCTGTCCGGGCAAAATTTCCAAATTCAAATTTCTACCCACCAAATTTCTCAGCAAAAAATTGGCAACATCTAAAAGCCGAGATAATCCGACTTTCTTTGGACTGAAAGGCTTAAGAAAAACAAACAAAAACAGCCCCACTGCCTGGGTGTCCTAACTGCAGTGACGTCTCGCTGTATCAGCAGTCCAGTCTGTTCACATTCGGCAATGCCTTATTGCCAGTGTTAAGATTTCGATGCACTAACGAAACCTTTACAGCAGAAATGTCACATTTGCTGTGGTTTCGACAATTGTATATCATATCGGCCATATCAAGGCAGTGTCATGAATGCAGTAACTAAGCCTGATGCCGAGATTTACCGTCTGAGAGAAAAGACGATATATCGCGTGTGTCTCCCACGCGCATTTACCAACAGGAGAGATAGAAGTGATGGGGGAAGGGTGGGTACCATGCGACAATTATATGTGTGACATCTTTAATTTCATTTATCACTGGCCGAAAAATTTCTTTTTTTTTTTTTTTTTTATACCGAAATAACGGACATGAGGAATAAAGAGGGATTTCGGCGTCATTTCTAAGTTTTGCTGTACATTGCATAGTAATATAATTATGTGTTCGTGTTATTCGTGCTCAACTGAAAATAATCTGAACTTGTCATTGTCTGCAGAGTTGTTGCCCCTGGCCAGGCTAGGCCCATTCTGATTCTCTCACTCTCTCTTTCTCTCTCCTCTCTCTTTCTCTCCCTCACTCTCGTGCCTTGATTATCCTCTCTCCTTTTCCCTCTCTTTCCTTTCTTTGAAATCTTTTCTCTCTCTTTCTCCTTCCCTCCTCCCCCTCCCCCCCAGCTGCCATATCTTTTTCTCTCTTTCTTTCTCTCTCCCTGCTCATCTTTGCACCAAGAAACACCAAACTTTGTCTATACTTACATTTGTCGTTGTAGTCGTAAGATCTGGTGAAGCAGGTGCCGTTACAAGCCGACAGGTAGGCGTTTCTCACCCTGGCGTTTTTGGGACATTGGGGCCAGTATTTGCCTGTGCTGTCATAGTTGACACACTGATAACACATCATGACGTCATCTGGTCCTAGCACAGACAGAATTGAAAAGAGAAATAGAACCATGTGGTCTGTCAGAGATAAACACATTGGACAGACAAGCCTGTCGGAGTCACGGAAGAGTGTAAGAGCATGGGAGGGAGTCAAGTGTAACACATGTACATATCATTTATACTCACTCAACAGAAGCAGGTTTGTTCACTAATAAATCTCTTCATTTTAAATGTCGACTCAAAAAGCGGCAGGGACCTGTGTAAGGTCATTGTCACCTGTCAAACAAAGAGATGGCCGAGGCTGACAGTGACCTGGACCAGACAGCCACAGGTTGGGTCATGATGACCACTTGATGTGTCAGTCGAAAAAATGTGGACAACTAAGATGTGTGACACATGTGTATGAAGCTCTCATTAATTTTTCTCATGTTCTGTTGGCCATCTTGTTCCAACTGCCGTTGTGTTAATTAATATGTTTGTGTCAATTTGTTTTCTATCCCCTCTTCCCCCTTTTCAATTGAAACCCACGTCTGGTTGGCGGATTTTATTTAGGCAATCTGAACATGCCCGCTCAGCCTCAGCCGAGATTGCCAAGTGAAAACGAAAAAATATGTCATTCTTTATCCTGCCGTGCTACTTACATTTGCATGTGCAACAATCTGTTCGTTGAATGAAAGATTTTTTCATGATATTTCAGAATATGATTAGAAATTGGTATATATAATGTTTTTTTTTTTTTTTTTTGTTGATTTAGTGTTAATATCAGATTGTTCAAAATAAAGAAAAACACACACAAAAAAAGAAACAAAACAAAAAAAAAAAAAGAGAAGAAGAAGAAAAAGAAAAAAAAAAAGAAAAGGAAAGTCCCATATTGCAAACACGCATTTGACACAGCTGTTTTTTGCCTTGGGGGGAGCGTCCTTAAATATGGTTTTTCCTAAAATATATACATACATGTACATATCTAAATCGATTTTGGATTTTTGTTTGTTTGTTTTATTTTGAAGTTCCCGCCTTTTCTGAATATGAAAATAGTATTACAAATGTACCCGGCGTACGGTCAACCAGGATTTGGATCCTGTGGTTGCTATATGCAGTAATAGATCATCACCATTTGACAGGATACAGGCAAAGGATGCATAAAACACTTAATCATGATCTACTCTAGCAATATCTTGAGTCTCGATGCCAGGATAGACCGTGGTGACCACTCTGAGACGAAACAAACTCCCGATCATGCAGAATAGTTCTCACTAGACTCTCTGAAATAAACTTTCACCTCCTAAGAAGAGTGAAATTCTCTTTCATTTCTGCTGCTTCGTAGCAGAGTTGTGGACTATATGCCATAATAAAGGTCAAAACAATCTCACTTTTGATAGAGAAAGATATGGAGGCCTCAAATTGGCCCTCAAGAAGTCATAAGTGAGTCTTTCATGGGAGCAATTATGTTGATAGAAGACAGGGAACAAAATTCGAGAAAGGATATGAACAAAAAGATTAGCCAAAAAGACACTGGAGTTTAAAAAATAGAGGGCTTACATGTAAAAAAAAAAAAAAAAAAGGCCGTTTTGGGGTTATATGCCAAATAAAAAATTTTTCGTGTGGGGGGGGGGGGGGGGGGGGGGGGGGGGGGGGGGGGGGGGGGGGGGGGGGGGGGGGGGGGGGGGGG